>APFE031285995.1:103585-211343 GCA_000404065.3 Pinus taeda | reverse complement strand
CTGCATGAAAGTGCGTGAAATTTTCTCTGCATGAAAGTGCGTGAACTTTTCTCTGCATGAAAGGAACTTTTCTCTGCATGAAAGTGCGTGAAGTTTTCTCTGCATGAAAGGAACTTTTCTCTTCATGAAAGTGCATGAAATTTTCTCTGCATGAAAGGAAGTTTTCTCTGCATGAAAGTGCGTGAGCTTTTCTCTGTATGAAAGGAACTTTTATCTGCATGAAAGTGCGTGAACTTTTCTCTGCATGAAAGGAAATTTTCTCTTCATGAAAGTGCGTGAACTTTTCTCTGCACTATAATTTATCATATGAGATGAGTGAGTTGCCATCAAGTAAAACATATGTATCATAATGCCAACAATCTCCCCCTTTGGACTTGATGGCAAAGCTAACTTGTCATACTGAGAACTGTCATCTGATTCCTTTGAGTTTTCCGACATCCCATGCATTCTGTCACATCTAATATCTCTTACGTAGATTCATCTAGATATATATATAAGTGAGTTGATCTTCTACGAGTTGGTTGCCATCAAGTACAACACATGCAACATAATGCCAACAAAATATGTATTGTAACATTGAAAGGAACATAATGAAAAATCAAGCTAGTAGTCCCGGTTTTGGGATCCTGGGGAAAATCTCTGTGTATATGTGTTTTATGTGTTATGCTCTCACATTGTTTATTTTCTGTGTTTTAGAATTCGTATGCAGGTAATTTCTGTACAAGGTTAAAACCTACAATAATTTGGATTCCTTATTGAGGGCTTTGCTTGTCAATCTACTATAGACATTATTTTCATAGTTTTTATCAGAGTGTCAAGTTTTACATCAAAATATGAAGAGGACTCTTCTTTAAAGGCAACTTTATTCTCACGTTTCTCGAGTTTTGTTTTAGATTTCTTGATGAGCAGATTAGCTCCCACACTTATTGCATTTCGCTGCATTTCTTCTAGAGTTGTAGGGTCTCTCTCCCTGAGCTAATATGCCATGTTTGGGTCGAAGGCATCAGGATAGTGGAGAAGTGCTAAACTAGGGGGAGGTTTCATATCACTAGGAATGGCATTATACACCATATTGGACCTTGTTCCGAATTCCTGTACTGTCTCATTTGGGTTTCTTTTCATGGAATTATACTCAGCCAAAATATGTAATGGATTTCTCTTTTCTTGCCATCGTGCTAAGAACAAATCTATCAACCGCTGAGAGCTATTGATAGAATTGGCTGCCAAATTTTGTAACCATTTCTTGACATCTCCGGAAAATCTCTAGGCTATGATTCTCATCTTAGCATCCTCTTCATCAACCTCTTCAAGATCGATAAAATCCACCAATTTATCAACATGTTGCTGGGCTGTGATTTCTAAACTTCCATCAAACAGAGGGAGTCTTTGGCCATAGTTTTGAGTTAGAGCTGCAAGTTGAGCAGGTAACATTAGAGGGGTAAACTATGCCATGATTGTTGGAGGATGTAGTAGAGGTACTACAATGGGTTGTGTAGATAAAGATGATGACACTAATGGAGGTGGTGTTAAATTAACAATAATAGATGAAGTATTTGATGTTTTTGGAGGTGTAGTAGAGGTTGAAGCAGTAGATTGGTTTTCAAGATGATATTGAATGTAAGCTTTTCAGTGGTGATTTGAAGTTGGTCAGCTAGACTCTGGAGTTTATCAAAGTTTAACCAAATGTCATGATCAAATTTAGAAAAGAGGGATTTAGAAGAAAGGAGGTGAGAATCAAATTGAATAGGATCAAGTACCACTTCATAAAGGAAAGACTCAAATTTTGATATGAAAAGAGATAACTCAAACTAAATATCAAAAGAAAGATTTTCAACAGTGAATAAATTTTTAGGCAAAGAAGTAGTTCTTTCTAATTTTCGAGTTGTACTTTTAGGAATGGGTGAGTTTAGTTTCCAAAGTAGTTTTTCTGGATCATCAACAATATGAGGTGGATATGGGTTAGGATTTGACCTTGTATGTCTTTTAGGAGCCATAATTTTTACACCTTAAACTTGATATGATTTCTTAAATCATCCTTTCTTTAGATACTGGAAGCTTTCACTCACAAAACCAAGCTTGAATGCACTTATAGAATGAATCCCAGGAATAATATATCAGTCATTTCACCCGAAAAAATTCCAAAATGTTATCCTCCATAATGTCTCAGGTTGAGAGGAATCGATAAGGGTAACCACGGACTAAGCTTTTAGTTTGGTAGCCAGCCCTACCAAATCAGAGAGGGCTCTCTCTATGATATCACAACCAAAGAATTGACTGGGATGTAAAAGGATTTCAGGCTAGATATGCTAGGCTTAGATAGGTTTGAAAATTTACGGTTTTGATGTTGAATAAGGGACGAAAACTAGGTAACTAGGTCAAAGGATCAAAAGGTAACAACATAAAAAATATAAAGGAGCAAGGTAGAAGTAGTTTTGTGATGCCTTAGGCCTTGTCACTGTATTGTAGAGTTAAAAATAAATAATAGGTCTTAATGAGCATATATATCATGAATTCATTAAGCAAGAAAGAAAATAACATATAATGATAAGCCCATCAAAACAAAGCATTACAAAAAGAATTCTGCTTATAAACTTATGAAAAACCACTGAAGAAACTGATGAATGGAAAGAGAAGATGAATATCTTTCATATGAAACTATAACAGAGAAAAAACAAGAACACAAACTCACTGCACATGAACTCCTAGATAATAGTTGCAACTATTCTTTTGATTTCCTGAAAATGCTGAAGCACAAGTTACAACAGTTCTCTCCTTAAATGTCCAACCCTTCTCTCTGACTGATAAAATGGTACATATAGACTAAGATAAACAGTTTCCTCACCTTCAGGGGTTGAATCCATGAGTGGTGGAACAATTTCCAATAATATCTCAACCAATAAGTGAGAGTGAGAAGGTTGAAAACAAACTCTTCTTTTAGACTTTGATTTGAGTTTTTCTTCATTAATAAGGACTAATTTAACATAAAAACAACCTATTATGCTAATTAATCCATGATTACATCATCAAGACATCGAAATAGTGAAACTACATCATCAAGTCAAAATATGCTGAAGAAATGCTAAAGAAAAACTGTCACAGGGATATGTGCAACGCCATCAGGGATATGCCCAACACCTTTAGACATATGTGTAGTGCTAGCTTGTAGGAGGATTTTGGAGACCTTCCCATGCTCCAAATTCAGAACTTGATAGCTAATTTTAAATTTATGGATGTTTAGTTTTCCTTTGAATCTTCAAGAAGGTGATTTGGACACTGTAGTAGAGATAAAAATTGATTTTTCCAAGAATACTCTGATATGCACAACGTCTGCTTCAAAACATTGGAAGAAATTGACTTTTTGACTTGTGTTTGAGCATTTTCTCTCAACCAGTTTGCTAAAAAGGCACCCCAAGTGGATAGCTGACATGTAGGAGTAATTATCTATCCAACCATGTAAATTTTTTAGAATTTGGATGGCTGAGGAAAAAGCGTAGTGCTTAGGCATTGCGCATATAGCTACCCCTGTGTTTTAAAACGGGCTAAAAACCACAAAAAATTTCAAAATGGAAAAAAGTTCTCAAAATGTCAAGTGAAGTCATCATATGATATGTCATGCCATGAGAGATGCCTCAACAAGTATATCAAGCTTTTCTTTTTCCTTTTGGGTCGTTAGGGTTTCCTTGAGATTTTTCTTCAATTGCTTGATTCTGACTTGGGATATCATGTTTCTTGTGTAGTAATGCATAGCCATATGTCTTTGCAAGTTATTGTCCCTACTTTCCTTCTTGAGGATCTTATATAGGTGGCCAATGACCTTGTCAAGCCAATATACTCTTTCTGCATTGATCTCTTCAATAATTAAGTCATCTACAGTGATCTGACCTCTGGGTGGAGAAACTTCTTTTTGTAGCTCAAGGGCTCTCTTGAAGGCTCTTGTTCTTTGTTTCCATGGTGTGCTTTGCTCTCCTTTGCCTTCTAAAACATCCAACATCCAACTGATTTTCCCCTTACATCCTCTTTCTTCAAATAGGCTATGTGTTTGTTTTGGATAATTTGATTTACTTTCAATTGCATGTTTTCTTGTTGTAAGCATGATATTAAAGCTTTTTCCTCTGTCAACTTGTTTTCCAACTTTTTTATCTCAACCTCCTTATCCCTTATGATTTTCTTTGCAACTCTGTCATTATGGCCTTTCTCCACATCTGTGTCATTGGTACCTAGATGAGTGACTTCCTCATGCTATGGGAATGCTCTTTGTTCACCTACTGTAGGCTTGGCCCTTTCAACAATCTTTGCAGGAAAAACAAGCCTTTCACCTTTGGAGTAAGTCTTAGTCACTTCTGCCCTATAATTCCTCTTGATTGGTTTACTTGAAGAAGCAACCTCTTGTTGCAAGGTGAGTTTGGAGGTGTTGACTCATCACTAGATATAGCCGGAGAATATGGAGGAAAAAATGAATTTGAAAAGCCATCCCAAGACAAATTTACTTGTGCTAATTGATGAAAAACTAGAAATTTCACCAAGCCATGATGAAATCAACTAGTATGATGATTTTCTCCCATATTTTGTACCTTCTTCATCATTTTTGTTAGGCTTTTGTACAGATAATAAGACAAGTTGAGTTGCTGAACACTAGTGAAATGCATCAGAAGCCTCATGTGGTATTGATACAACCATGAATACTTGCCTTCACATGTAAAATATTTCATGATCAATTTCATGTGAGGGGCTTACCTGTCCAGTAAATGTCTAAATGGAAAAACGTGTTTCAGAGATGCCATATATGGTGTTTTCAAGTACATATTGTATCTTTGAAGGTCAATATCTCTTTTCTTGAACCAAATTTCTCTAGTGTTTGGAATCCCCGTAGCTATGGAGATGATTTTCCTTAAAACAATTAACTCAACTCCTGCTATATTCACTTTATCCCTTCTTAATTTGGTGGCAAAAGCACTGGTTAGTTGATCATGAAACTTTAGTTGCTCAATTCTCTGGCAAAAGGAAAGACAACTTGCATCTTCAAATGATTTTATGATGAAATCAAATGACAAGATCTCTTGATTTGAGGTAGGTTCATATTTGATGACCTGCTCTCCTCTATGTCTCTTTTGTTTAGTGGTTTCAGAATCCATTATAACACCTAGATCTATAGGAGAGAAACTAGGGTTTTAATTGTAGGAAAATAAGGGGATTTGATAGCTGTGAGGAAATGAGATAAATGAAAGGACAGGGAACTGGTAAATTTCTGGGAAAATTTGGGAGGATAGTGAGGGATGTTAGGGAGATAAGGAAGGTGGAATTTTAGAATTTGGGTAAGGGGAAGGGTTTCAAAGAAGAGGAACATAATCCAAGGTTAGGAAAGTGTACTCTGGCTAGGGTTTATGTAAAAATGATGGAATTTAAGGAGGGGCTTGATAGAGGGTGTTTGGGAAGGTGTGATTAGGATAGGAGAAAGTGTATGAACATCAGGATACAAGTTTTAATAGCAATTAACTATGGAAATTATGAAATCAGGAAAACTATTTTCAAAACCCTTGGAGAGGGAAATGAAATATAGCAACACAATTAAGAGAATTAAGAGATTAGCTGAGTTTCATGAAAGGCCACCAACCTGTATTTACTGGAACACAACCTGGATGTGATGAAAGAAATCACTTCAAAGAAGTTTTCATCCTTTGGGTGAAAAATGCAGTAGTGCCAGGATTTGCGTAGCAAAACATGACGATTTGCGCAACACAGAAGAAAAACTTGACTTGGGCATGCAAAAACTGATCTTTATCTGATAAATTTGACTTGTTTGGTTGGAGTAATCTTGCCCATTCATTTCCTGCAAGAGATAAGCATTCTTTCCTCTGAAAGTCGAGATTCTATACGGTCCTTTCGATAAATTTTCAAACTTTTCATGTTTTCCATTTTCTTCATTTCTTGCATCCCAACGAAGAACCACATCACCTAGGTTGAAATTGTCTTCTTTTGTTTTGCGATCATAAATCTTTTTGATTCTTTTGTAAAGTTTAGAAGTATTTTGAAAAACTTCTTCCCTAGTCTGTTGTAAATGGATCATCTGACTTATTCTTCACTGCATATCATTTGTTACGCTGTCCAATTCCTACAAAATTTTCATGGCTAGGACAACAAGGGATGAAAGAAAAACAATATTAATCTTGTACACCAACTGAAAAGAAGACATGCTTATGGATTTTTTGTTACTGACTCTGTCTACCCATAAAGAATTAATGATCTTTTTATGCCAATTTTTCTTATTGACCTCCAAAACTTTCTTGATGATGTTGATCAAAGATTTATTGGAAGATTCAGCCAAGCCAATCCCTTGTGGGCGATAAGTAGTAGAATGCCCGAATGTAATATGTTACTTCTCACAAAAATCCACCATATTCCTAGACTTAAAAGCAACAACATTTTCGGTGATTATATTTTGCGGGAAACCAAATCTAGACAAGATATTAGATTCAATAAACTGAATGATAACAGAGTGAATATCTTGTCTGGTTGGAATTGCTTCAATAAATTTTGTAAAATAATCTGTGGCTGTTAGGATCCATTTGTGTTTACAGACGATGAAGGATGGATTTCCCCAATAAAATCAAGACCCCACTATTGGAAAGGAGTTGTGACCGAAACAGGCTACAATGGTAGTTGTAAAAGTTTTCTTTTTTTGTGATAAATCTGACATTCATGACAACTCATCACTATTTTATACATTAGAAAAAAGAGTAGGCGAATAAAAACCAGCTCTCGAAATTTTGTTTACTGTAGTTTTCTAGAAAAGGTGGCCACCACAATCTCCTTTATGAACATCACTCGTTACATCCTTTGCTTCATTTTTGACTAGACAGTTCAGAAACACACCACCCAAATCTTTCCAAAAAAACCACCATCAAGAATACAATATTTTGAAGCTTTCAACTTTAAGGATCTACTTTTTTCTTTGGGCACTTCCGGTGGAGGGTTTAAATACTGCAATACATAAACTATGTTAGAGTACTATGGAGATGAAGTGAACATGTTGGACACCTGTACCTGTGAATCTTCTACTTCTTCTTCAGAAAGAGAAACAATCAAATTGATATCTAAGTCATGCAAATTAGATTCAGCCATGAGCTTGGCCAAACCTTGTCCCTCGATAAGCTTTGTCGGCTTTATCTCTGAATCATATTCTAACATTGCTATGATCCATTTTCCCCGCCTACCCTTTCGATCTGTCTGCATGAGAACTTATTTAACTGCTGCCATTGGAACATAAGCTATGGTGTGAGAATGCATAATGTATACTCGAAAATATTTGAGTGCCTTCACTAAAACCAAAGCTTGCTTCTCAATAATATTGTTTTCAACCCTGCATCCCTTATTGTTTGACTGAAAAATGCTATAGGCTGTTCATTTTTACGATCCTTCTTTTGCATTAGGATAGTTGCTAAGGTATGCTTAGAGGCAAATGAAAATATGATGAAATCTGAAGTATAATTAGGACTGATTAAAGTAGGAGCAGTAGATAATAAAAATTTGACCACATTGAAAGACTTCTTGGCATCTACAGACTATCTTATCTCGCTATCCTTTTTCAACATTTCTGTTGTTTCTCTCAAATGTTAAGTGAGGTTGGGGATGAATCTCCTCAAAAAGTTAATTTTCCCATTAAATGACTAAATTTCTTTTTTATTCCTTGGGAAATCTAATTGTTGAATGGCTTCAACTCTTGTAGGGTGAATGTGAATGCCATCCTTGGAAATAATATGCCCTAACAACTTTCCTTCTTCCATGGCAAATAAGCTCTTTTTTGAATTTAGTGATATACCAAATTTTCTACATCTCTAAAAGGAAATTCTTAGATGATGTAAGTGGTCTTCATCAGATTTAGAAAAAACTATCATATCATCTAAATAAATAACCATAAATAGATCCTTTTCGTTGGTGAAATCTATGTCCATAACCCACTGAAATGTTGCCACTGCATTCTTTAATCCAAATGGCACCTTGGCGTACATGACTGTACCCCATGGTGTTGTGAAGGTTGTTTTCAACTAATCAACCTTATGCACCAAAATTTGATTGTGCCTCGAATATCCATCAAACAATGAAATCCTGGAAGACCTAACTACCCTCTTGAGAATATGATCCATATTCGGCAGGGGATAATTTTCCTTCAAGGACACTTTGTTTAAATTTCTGAAATAAATACAAAGACTAATCTCCCCAGTCTTCTTTCTCACCAGCACAAGATTTGACATCCACTCAGAAAAACGAATAGGGACTATAATACCAGATTTGCAGAGTCTTTTTACGTCTTTCTCAATGGATGGCAACAATTTAGGATTAATCCTCCTTAGCTTCCGGCGGAATGGATTTTGATCGGGCTTAACCATTATAGTGTGTTGAATGATTTTCTTATCACACACCTTTAAATATGAATAGTCCCGAGAAAATACATTAGAAAATTCAGCCATCAAAACAATGTACTTACTTTTCATCTCAGGAGATAAAGACTTTTATAATTTGACCATATTAGGCTTGTCTGTTGTACAAATGTTTATATCTTCAACACCTTTTTCTGTGGGAACCATGGTGGGATTTTTAGCAACATCATCATGATCAAATAACTCTTCCAAAGGTATGCGACCTTATGGAATGTTATTGTATTTCAACTGCAATATTTCAACTTCATTTGCTTCAATTTTTGGATCATTCTCATCAGATGCATCATCCATATGGGAATTCAGGAATTCATCTTCCATTTGCAATTTTTTTTGATCTGTTTGTCATAGAAAAAAACCTACCAATATCTCAAATTATTAGGGACAGTTGGGTGGTGTTTAACATGAATTGAATACTTCTTATTGGAGTGGATGGGAATCTTAACCATACTAGCTTTAGTAGCAAGAGAATCAGACATAAAATTATGAGTTCTAGGAATCAAAGACAAAGTATATTCTGAAAAGGTTTTAAGAATTTCAAGGACAACATTTCAATAAGCTCACATTCTTGGATGCTTGGCCTTGTATTCCCCTTTTACTTGTTTAATTACCAATTCAGAGTTGCCATAAATTGAAATTTTCTTTCCTCCCAATTTTTTTAGAATTTTAAGGCGAGCAATCAGTGCTTCATATTCCGCCTCATTATTTAAGCAATCAAAGGCCAACTTATAAATTATAATAAGTCATTCTTACATTGCATGGAATTTTACATGAATGATGAAAGGGACGATGAATCCACATGCCAATCCCATCTCCTTATTTCCTCAATGCACCATCAAACTCCATGGTCCAAAGACCATCTTCTTCATCCAGAAACAAAGCTTTGGAAGGTTGAACTATTTGATTTTTGGGAGGATGACTCACTGTCTCAATAATCTCTGTTTTCTGCACTAACTCAACAATCTTTTCAGGTGAATTATTTGGCTGCAAACACTCTACATTATTTTCTTTTTCTTTAGCAATCAAATCTTCTTGTACACTACTAATAACATTTGAATCTTCTGAAATTTCTACAAGATGACTATCATCATATACTGGATTCATATCACTATAAAAAATTAAAGACTATAGGTTGGTATGTACAGTGTGAATGGGGTGATTATTTGGTTTTTCTTTGCTACTAATCATGAATTTCATATTTTTTTCCCGGTACAGTTTTCTAAGCTGCCCAAATACTGGTATAGTATCATATGAAAAATCAAGTTGCAAGGTTGCTTTAAGCTTTCCCCCCAATTCTGTGAGAGAAACATGCCAAACCATGGAAGAATATCAGTGACTACTACGTCCATCAACACATTCTTGGTCGTAATTTGGTCTAGGGACACTACTAAGTCTTTGATAAGGCCAAGGCATTTCACTCTTCCTGAATCAAATGAATAGAGGTCATGATAAGGTCGGGTGATACTTAATCCTAGTTTTTCCATAATAAATTTTGGCATAAGGTTATGTGAGGCACTAGAATCTAGCATGGTATTATGGAGGATAAAATCATGGAGTTCCAGACTAAGATAGAAAGGTGGAACTTCACTATCTTCAGGGCTTCCTTCTAAAGCTATACCAAATGGAATTGCAGGCTCATCATTGGCAACATTAATTGTATCTAACATGTGGTCTACCTTCAACATTTTAGCAATCTGAGACTTGTACATATCATTCTTTACTAGTTCAGTTAGAGGAATTGAAAATTTCAATTTAGAAATTTCGTTCTCTAAACTAAATAGATTGGATTGCCTGTCTACCTATTTTGCAGTGATGTCCTTCTTTTCAATCTTCCCTTTAGCTTGAGACTCCTTCTTATGACTTTCTCTTTGAGCCTCCTTATCCTTCCTCACATTGCTGGTAGAAGCTTCATTGGTTTTTTCCCAACTTAATATGACAATCTCTTTCTCTTTATTTTGACTTGCAGGGGCTGTTTCTTTGTCTTGTGCATCTTTATGTGCATTTTGCCCTTTTAGATTCAATGTGATAGGTACATTTTTTCTTCTTAAATTTTACTATTTATGCAAATGGCTGAGATCATTATGATATACCCACCTTTTTAAACTCAATTGATGTTCGCAAATCGATGTTTTTCCTTAGCCTGTCAACTATGAAACTATCGAACACTGATTGCTAAACTAGCCTAGTCCTCCGACTTTGTGATATCGCAAATCACTAATTAGTGAATGCCTTAGCCCTTGGTCATGCACAGAATGCCAATTTTCCAATAATCTCCCCCTTTAGCATTGATGGCAACACACCATCCTTTTGTCTAAGTGATGGCCAAACCTCAAGCTGCTTCCACACATCTCATGGAAAGAGACACCAATAGACCTCTTGCAATCCCAACTTATCCACAATGTTTCTACCCCTTTGACATCAATGGTAAGGGGAAGAAAGCTTCCTTACTCTCCCCATGCTCTGTTCGACTGTGAGGACCAGAGACTGGTTGTTGAGATGTGTATCCTGCCTCGCTAACCTCTCTTCCAAGACTGCCATTGTTTTTTCTCCATAAAATGGGAAAATGTGAAATGCTCCCCCTGAACATATATCGCCTTCAATTTGTCCTTCCAGTTTTTGACACCTTATGGCTATTGGATGAGCACTCTATTCACCAATGCATCTTTTGTACCAAAAGGATTGATACCCATTGAACTGCACATGGTATTGCTGCTTCTGTAAATACCAAGTTAAAAAGATTCATTTTGGATCGCCCTTTTTCACTGTTGCTGCTTCTTTTGATACTTCTCTCATTCTTGAGCATCTCCACTTCTCCCTTGGAGGTCATCTCATATTATGGGGACTGCTTCACAATGCATACCAATTTCATCAAAATAAATGATATAAGTGCAACACTGTACGAGGGAAACTTTGTTATTTCTTTTCTCATAAATAAGTATCCATTTGCACACATGGTTACTCAACATGAGCCCATTAGAAGAAATTGACAGAGCTACACCAATTGAGGGTTAAGGGCCATGAAAAAGCTTACACTAATTTTGTTTTATAAACAAAAGACTGTTATACATCATAAAACTTACAACTTAAATGAAATAAGGGTATTTCACCAAAGATGAAAACCTTTTCTTTGCTCAGCAATCTTCCTTTATGAGGATTCCCTTTGGTTCCTACTACTACTTATCAAAGTAGCTCCCCCTGAGCCAATGATCCCTAATATTCTATAAAACTATCTCGCCTTTGTGTGGGGACTGATCCTGTGGACCTGACTAGACTGTGAGATTCCTGTCATTCCACACTCCCACTATAGCCCATCTTCTTTTGACAACAAGACATATTATTGTGTACTCATCATGCTAGCTGCACTCCTCCTTCATCTGACTTACTCGGCCTCCCTTGAGGCCCTTCTGTTCCTTTACTGAAGAGAAATAGTAGATCTACCCTCCGTAAGTAGATCATCCTCCTTCTCCCTCTAGACCTTTAAAGGTCGAGTTGTAACATCAGAATTACACTCTTTCTTCTTCTTTGCCCCTTTTTTGGCTTCCTCTCTACTGTGATTGGGTCAATATGATCACTTTCTATTGAGCGAGAATCGACTTCAGAAATAATGCATCTATTTATGTTAGGGAATGATCTTAAGAAGTTCGACATGATTTTAGTATAAACTAGACTAGAGATTGACTAAAGCAACTTTTATCTAATCAACAATTGTATAACAAAAGCTTTTTGAAGGCTTCCTAGCTGGCTTTAGGCTCTGTCTGTAGTTTATAAAGTTAGGACCAAAACCTAGAACCCACCTATTTTGAGTTCAAAGGAAATTTATCAGGTTCCATCTATGTTTAGTCTATTGAGAAAAAACTGTTTGAAATAAGTTGATTTGAAGATTAAAGTTTTTGGTCCTTTTGTATAGATAGTAGGCCTGAGCTTATATTCTGAAGACGAAATAAAAAAAATTCAAAAAATATGTTCAAGATAAAAAGTTTTCTTATTTGCATTTTGGAGGGATAAGAATAGATTTAGCACCACTATTTCGCCACAGACTCAATACCCCATTTATAACTAAGGTCTTTGACACTCAACACCATAACTATGACCATGCCTGAATTGGAACCATATTAGGAAATTTGTCTTCTGGTTGTCAGTATTTTACCATCTACCTAGATTATGCCATCAGTCTATCTAATGTTCATTTAAAAGATTGCTGGAAAATCTTAGTCGGAGTCCAAGGTCTTGAGATGGTCGAAGATAGTGAATATCTCTCTATGTTAGTTCAAACATCATTCCAACTCACAAACACTGTACATCCTAAACTAAAGCAACCAATGATAAAAGACTGTGTAACCATAGGAGTTAGCAATGCTCAAGTGGAAGGTGTTAATTATGACAAAGAAGCCCTTCCCAGTGACAAGTACATTCAGTATAAATCATTGGTAGATACTCCAAGGAGTAAAATTAAAAGAATGTCTATAAGTGATGGTCATGTCCGCATACTACCTGATAGATCATCCATACCCAGACCAATCTTTATGCCACAAAAGCATGTTCTACTAGCCATTTTAGAGTCTGAGCAACCATCAACCAACAGTCGCAAGTCTATTTCATGGAATGTATATATTCATCCGTCAAAAGAAACCACTGTATCTATTTCATTAGATCAACTATATATTCCTGAAGAAAAGCCATTTCTTGTTGTAAATAAGATGTTTTGGACATATGCATCTAATATCCCACCTGTAGAAGAATTCTAGTATAATAGTCATAGATATGTCAAAGTGGGAAAATGGCCACCAAAAACCAAGTTTTGCACTTCCTCATCTCAGTCAAGACAACCACCCAGAAGAGATAATTTTGCACCGCTCTTATAACATAACTCCCAGAATCCTACTGACCTTGACCAGGTCTATCAGATAGGAAATTATCTTACCACTTTGTGTGCACATACTGAAGATGTTCTTGATGATTTGGGCCAGCAATCCTATTTGATTAATGCAAATCTAAAACTGCTCTATGAAGAGAAATAGTTTGAGAAAGCCAAAAAGAAGAGAGGAAGAGAAGAAGACAGAAGAAAAAGGCCAAAGGAATTCCTAAATTTAGAATTGACATGAGCACTCCCAATTATTGGGACAAAGAAGAAGAGGAAGAAGACACAGAAGAAGCAATTACTGCCACTAGCGCAGAAGAGTCAACTTTGAAAATCTCTGGAAAGTTGACCAGAGTAAAGGAAGAAGCATACAAAGAAAAAAAACAATTTGCTTCTAAGAAAGAAATTGTGACTCTTGATCAAGCAGCTTCTAAATTCCCTTCCTTTATTTTACCTTCTATAAACAACCATAATAAAGCTCATGTGTTGAAAGAAGTCTCTAAATACCCACGTGTAGAAGAAGATTCGTATTCTAGTGGGTATATTTTAGATTTAGACAATTCATCCAATCCAGGAGAATCAATCCGGATATGGATTGGTGCTTTGTATCAGATGCAAGTCACCGCAAAATTAGATAATGTTTCTATAATGGTCCTAGCCAAGAAAAGAATGACCGACATTGTATATGATTGGTGGATGGGACCATCAGATGAAGAAAGAAGAGAAGTCATGGAAGCAGGACTGGCCACTTTAGAATTTTTGTTGAAAACACAATTTGTCCCAGAGCCAGTAGATGAGAAAAAACAATTGATAATAGACTTAAGCCGTATGGAACTAAAAGTTTTAAAATATCTTGATCAAGTTAGCCGTTGGAAGCTCTACTCAGACTATTTAACATGCTAAGCTGGATCTGTTTCTTCAACTTGTCCTGACGATGAACCACACTGGTTGTTTCGAAACGCGTCGAGAAATGGTATCTCATGTGATTTTCATCGAAAAATATCTCATAAACTTGATATGGATCACAACTCTACAATATCTTGATCATTTTGGCAAAGATTTCATGGCAAAAGTCTTTAAGGCAAATATTTCTAATGAAACTGCTCAAAAAATATCATTTTTGTCTAAGCTTCCCGTAATTTAAGAGATCTTATTATGAAAGATTTAGATGTGCAGAATAAGAAAATAGATCAAATATATTGGGTTGATCTTCTTTTCAAGTGTACAGAGAAGGTTAAGTATTTGCGCTGGCAAAAGAAAGCACACGACATTACACCTAGTTCAGATGTCTGTAGAACAAAGCTACTCTGGACACCCTTTAAAAAGAAGAAGAAAACAAAAAGGTATGGAAAATTTAGACCCAAGAGAGTCTCTAATCCAAGGAAGCCTTTTAGAAAATTCAAATTTTTGAAAAAGAGAAAGAAACCAAGAAACAACAATTGTTGTTTCATTTTCAAACAAGAAGGCCATTTCGCATGCAAATGTACTAATAGTTCCTCTTCTAAACTAAAAGCTTGTTTTGAAATTGAGGAATTCAAGGACGATTGGTCTGTAGTCGATTGAGAAGATAATTTTTTGATGTATATATTTTAACAGAAACTTTAGAAGATGAAGGTAATATCGAAGCTAGTGTACAAAAGATGAATGTGTGTAATTATTGTTCTGATGATGATATTTCTGAAGAATTGCATTATAGTGATCAGTCAGATGAAAGCGAAACAAAAGAAACTGAAGACACCACAAAGGTTTCCGACGAAGATTTAGCTTCAGAAAGCTTGCAACAAATAGGTAAGTAGCTAATTGTAGTATTGCCAAAATTAAATTCTTTTTTTCCCATATCAAAAGAATATTGCTGCTTCTACCAATTTAAAAATTCTAGAAAACAATAGAGTTGAAGAGCAAGCTTTATTAAAAAAGATCATCAAAACAAATAGCCTCATTTATATTCCAGTTCAAGTACAAGTTTGCAATGAATGGATAAATGTTGATGCATTCATAGATACTGGAGGCTCAAATAATTTGGCTCGTCCATCTTTGTTTAAATCTCTTTGGAAGCCATTCCAAAATATTCTTGTGTCTGAAACAATTGGGGGATCTGTTCAATTGACGCATTATGTTGATAACATATCTTTGTAAGTCAGGGGGAATATAGTAAAAATCTCTGCTATTCAGTATTTTGATCCATCATCAAGATTAATGCTTGGAATGCCTTTTATTAACTCTGTGCTCCCAATCACTATCAGCGAAGATAAGCTGATAATTAATTTAAAGAAGAAGGCTATTGTTGTGCCTAGATTATCCATAGAAAATTTTGAGGCGCGAAAAGAGAATAGTTTTTTTTTTGGGTCTACTTTTCAGGACACGTATGCAGATGCACAAGACCTGCATGATATCAATTGGGACAAAGAGTACTAAAAGATGATGGAATATGAATACCTCAAGATGCTTGAACGAAAGCCTTTAAAAGACAAGTGTCTTCTGATGATGATGATGATGCTTATGATTCTGACCAAAGTCCGAAAGGATATTGGTAGAATTATTGTACTGGAAAGGTTGAGTAGACACCGTTGGATAAAGAAAATGCCAACAGGACCCTCAATTATTTCTACTTTGTGTCATATATTAGATAGGATTAGATTCCTTTATAGGTGATAAAGGAGAGATCAATCCAGAGAAGCCCATGGGTTGGAATGGAATGCTTCTTTGATCTCATATTGTAATATGCAAAGTATTGTAATTTTGATTTTTGAATTAATATTGAAGCCACTAGGCTGCCTGTCTGAGGATAGTTTTGTAAACTTCAAAAGAACCTGGAGAAGTAAGGCGAAGGCATTGAAGAAGACCTAAGGAGAGAGAGGTCATTTCCACTCGTATTCTCGATGTGAGGAGTTTCGATCGTTGCCATTAGATTTGCTACCCTCAGCTCTTCAAGATCTAGTTCAAAGTAAGTTATTGCTTTGACTTTGCCTATATTTTGGTATTAGAGCCCCATTTCAGTCTTAAGTTTATAAAATATAGACAGAGTCTAAAGCCAGCCAGGAAGCCTTCGAAAGGCTTTTTTATACAATTGTTGACTAGATAAAAGCTGCTTTAGTCAATATCTAGTCTAGTTTATACTAAAATCATGTTGAACTTCTTAAGATCATTGTCTAACATAGATAGACGCACTATTTTTGAAGTCGATTCTCACTCAATAGAAAGTGATCATATTGAACATGAAAGAGTCGAAGATCTCGAAAACTGGAACCCACCTGTTTTGAGTTCAAAGGAAATTTATCAGGTTCCATCTATGTTTAGTCTATCAAGAAAAAACTGGTTGAAAGAAGTTGAATTGAAGATTAAAGTTTTTGGTCCTTCTGTACAGATAGTAGGTATGAGTTTATTTTCTGAAGATGAAATCAAAAAATTCAAAAAATATGTTCAAGAGAAAAAGTTTTTTATTTGCATTTTGGAGGGATAAGAATAGGTTTAGCACCACTATTTCGCCATGGACACAATACGCCATGTATAACTGAGGTCTTTGACACCCTGCACCATAACTATGACCATGCCCGAATTGGAACCATATTAGGAAATATGTCTTCTGCCTATTAGTATGGTACCATATACCCATATTATGCCATCAGTTTATCTGATGTTCATTTAAAAGATTGCTGGAAAATCTTAGTCGAAGTCCAAGGTCTTGAGATGGTTGAAGATAGTGAATATCTCTTTGTGTTAGTTCAAACATCATTCCAACTTACAAACACTGTACATCCTAAACTAAAGCAAATAGTGTTAAAAGACTGTGTAACCGTAGGAGTTAGCAATGCTCAGGTAGAAGGTGTTCATTAAGAAAAATAAGCCCTTCCCAGTGATTGGTACATTTAGTATAAATCATTGGTGGATACTCCATGCAGTAAAATTAAAAAAATGTCTACAAGTGATGGTCATGTCCTCATACTACTTGATAGATCATCCATACCTAGACCAATATTTATGCCACAAAATCATGTTTTACTGGCCATTTCAGAGTCTGAGCAACCATCGACTAGCGGTCTCAAGTCTATTTCACGAAATATATCTATTCCATTAGATCAATTATATATTCCTGAAGAAAAGCCATTTCTTGCTGTAAATAAGATGTTCCGGACATATGTATCTAATATCTCACCTGTAGAATAATTCCAGTATGCCAATCATAGATATGTGAAAGGGGGAAAATGGCCACCAAAAACCAAATTCTTCACTTCCTCATTTAAGTCAAGACAACCACCCACAAGAGTTGATTGTGCACCACTCTTAGAACATGACTCCCAGAATCCTACTGACCTTGACTAGGTCTATCAGATAGGAAATTATCTTACCATTTGGTGTGCACATATCGAAGATGTTCTTGATGATTTGGGTCGACAATCCGATTTGATTAATGCAAATCTAAAACTACTCGATGAAGAGCAACAGTCTGAGAAAGTCGAAAAAGAAGAGAGGAAGAGAAGAAGATAGAAGAAAAAGGCCAAAGAAATTCCTAAATTCAGAATTGACATGAGCACTCCCAATTATTGGGACGAAGAAGAAGAGGAAGAAGAAACAAAAGACGCAATTAGTGCCACTAGCGCAAAAGAGTCAACTACAAAAATCTCTGGAAAGTTGACCAGAGAAAAGGAAGAAGCATACAAAGCAGAAAAACAATTTGCTTCTAAGAAAGAAATTATGACTCTTGATCAAGCAGCTTCTAAATTCCCTTCCTTTATTTTACCTTCTATAAACAACCAGAATAAAGCTCATGTGTTGAAATAAGTCTCTAAATACCCACGGGTAGAAGAATATTTGTATGCTACAAATTCTATTGGGTATATTTTAGATTTAGACAATTCATCCAATCCAGGAGAATCAATCCGGATATGGACTGGTGCTTTGTATCAGATGCAAGTCACCACAAAATTAGATAATGTTTCTATAATGGTCCTAGCCGAGAAAAGAATGACCGACTTTGTATATGATTGGTGGATGGGGCCATCAGATGAAGAAAGAAGAGCAGTCATGGAAGAAGGACTAGCCACTTTAGAACTTTTGTTGAAAACACAATTTGTGCCAGAGCTAGTAGATGAGAAAAAATAGTTGATAACAGACTTAAGCCATATGGAACTAAAAGATTTAAAATATCTTGATCATTTTGGCAAATATTTCATGGAAGAAGTATTTAAGGCAAATCTTTATAATGACACTGCTAAAAAATATCATTTTTGTCTAAGCTTCCCGGTAATTTAGGAGATCTTATTATGAAAGATCGAGATGTATAGAACAAGAAAATAGATCAAATATATTGGGTTGATCTTCTTTTCAGGTGTACAGAGAAGGTTAAGTATTTGTGTTGGCAAAAGAAATCACACGGCATTACACCCAGTTCAGATGTTTGTAGAACAATGCTACCCTGGACACCCTTTAAAAAGAAGAAGAAAACAAAAAGGTATGGCAAATTTAGATCCAAGAGAGTCTCTAATCCAAGGAAGCCTTTTAGAAAATTCAAATTTTTGAAAAAGAGAAAGAAACCAAGAAACAACAGTTGTTGTTTCATTCGGAAACAAGAAGGCCATTTTGCATGCAAATGTCCTAATAGTTCCTCTTCTAAACTAAAAGCTTGTTTTGAGATTGAGAAATTCAAGGATGCCGAGTATATAGTCGATTTAGAAGATGAAGTTTCTGAAGCTTCAGAAGATGAAGGCAATATTGAAGCTAGTGTAAAAAAGATGAATGTGTGTAATTATTGTTCTGATGATGATATTTCTGAAGAATTGCATTATAGTGATCAGTCATATGAAAGCGAAACAGAAGAAACTGAAGACACCACAGAGGTTTCCAATGAAGAGTTAGCTTCAGAAAGCTTGCAACAAACAGGTAAGTAGCATATTACAATATTGCCAGAATTAAATTCTTTTTTCCCATATCAAAATAATACTGTTGTTTCTACCAGTTTAAAAATTTCAGAAAACAATAGATTTGAAGAGGAAGATTTATTAAAAAAGATCATCAAAACAATAGCCTCATTTATATTCCAGTTCAAGTATAAGTTCACAATGAATGGATAAATGTTCATGCATTCATAGATACTAGAGGCTCAAATAATTTGGCTCGTCCATCTTTGTTTAAATCTCTTTGGAGGCCACTCCAAAATATTCTTGTGTCTGAAACAATCGGGGGATCTGTTCAATTGACGCATTATGTTGATAACATATCTTTGAAAGTCAGGGGGAATATAGTAAAAATCTCTGCTATTCAGGATTTTGATCCATTAGCAAGCTTAATGCTTGGAATGCATTTTATTAACTATATGCTCCCAGTCACTATCAGCGAAGATAAGCTGATAATTAATTTAAAGAAGAAGGCTATTGATGTGCCTAAATTATCCATAGCAAATTTTGAGGCATGAAAAGAGAATAGTCAAAAGAAAGTTGGAGCAAGAAAACCTCTTAAGGACTCCAATAATTGGCAAGAAGTTTTGCAATTAACGAAGAAAGAATGGAGTTAAAGAACAAACCAAAGGCATGCACTGACCTAAATTGGTTTGTTGAGCAGATTTCTATGCATGACAGATTTCTGAAAATTTGTTCAAACAATCCTCAACAATTCTGGACAGTAGAAAGCCCAAAGCAGGAAATAGTGACTCTACATGATAATGCAGTCAAGGGAAAACTAATTCCATGCACCCCCACAAATGAACAAGAAATTAAGAGACAGATAAGTGAGCTGTTAAGTATGAATCTTATTGAACCAAGTATGCCTCATTAATCTTGTTCAGAGTTTTTGGTTAGAAACCATGCAAAAATAGTCAGAGGTAAGCCCAGAATGGTAATTAACTATAAATCTCTAAATGCTATCACTCAGGGTTTTCATTACCCTTTGCCAAGACCAGAAACCATTATGAAAAAGATTCAAAACAATAAAGTATTCAACAAGTTTGACATGAAGTCTGGATACTATCAAATATAGATCCAAGAAGAAGATAGACATAAAATTTCCTTCACATGCCCTGCAAGTTTTTATCAATGGGAGGTGCTACCTTTCAGCTTAAAAAATGCCCTTGCATTCTTCCAATGAAGAACTGATTTTATTTTTGGAAAATATGATTTCATTGTAACATATATAGATGATATACTTGTGCATAGTCCCGATCTTGAAACCCATTTAAAGCATCTAGAGATTTTTCTAAGTGAAGTCCAAAATCATGGCATAGTCCTTTCTGAAAAGAAAATGGTTCTATTTGAAGACAATATAGACTTTTTGGGGATCAACGTAGTTAATGGACAAATCCAAATGCAACCCCATGTTCTTACCAAACTGTCTCAGTTTCCAAATGAACTAAAAGACACTAAAACAATTCAAAGATTTTTTAGGTGTCTTAAATTATGTGCACAGATATATTCCCAGGTTGTCTGAGAAAACAACCCCAATCAGAAAACAACTCAGGGAAGGATGGTCAGCAAAAGCCACTGCAACAGTTAAAGATATTAAATCAGAATGTTAGCAACTTCCAAAGTTACAATCACTAGGTGACAGACTTCTGATTTTACAAACGGATGCTTCTGATAGTTTTTGGGCAGCCGTTCTTTTTGAGAAACGGGAGAATGAAGAGGAAAAACTTTGCACATATGCATCAAGTGAATTCTCTCCTAGTCAAAAGAATTATTTTATTGCTGAAAATGAAACTTTAGCAATTTTTAATGGGATACAAAAATTTGAACTATATCTGGCACCAGTAAAGTTTCTTATAAGGACTGATTCGATGAACTTCAAGTATTTCTTGTTTGCCAAGATTTCAAGACAGCTTGCTAGAGGAAGGTTGTTCTCATGGCAGATTTGGTTTCAACAATTTGATTTTGATGTTAAATGGATACCAGGCAATTCTAATTTTTTAGCACTCTTTAACTAGAGATATGAACAAGGTTTTTGTCACAACACCAAGAAATTTCTTTATAATACCAGGAAAGGGACCCCAAGATGATAATTTCAGTATGTTTGTAGACAGATTCTGAATTCTTGAAAGCCATGTGAATCATTTAACAGAAGAAATCAAGAAAGTTGTGGGTCTGTGCCTAAGGAGGAATCAATGGATTCGAAGATGCTAAGCATGGCAGTCTAAAAATGTTGGCATATCATTAGGCCTAGATATTGAATTGGTAAAAGTAAACCCTTTACCCAACATGAAGGTAAAGATTTATTTTAAACGTTTATCAGATTTATGGTCTAGTCAATTCACTGAAAATATGATTTGGATCCTTAAAGCATTGAATTACTATCAGTTGATAGGAGGAATAGAATTTTCTCTAAGCATATATAAAGGAGCCCAAATTTTGGATTTAGAATCTATTCCAATCAAAGGAGAAATAGAAAAATATCTTTTATTATTAAGAATTCCTAATATTTTTGAGGAACTTGAAGCATCTTTTCTACAAAGATTTGATGGAAACTATGCACCTAATGACACTTTTCCCCAATATGAAATTTTTGAAAATTTTGCCGACTCGGAGATTAAAGAAGGATTTTGCAGGAAAAGGCCATTTGTTCGAATGTATCAATGCATCCAGAAAACTCTACAATATTTAAGGACTTTCTCATCCCCTTGGGATTACCAAAGTTTAAGATTAAGAGAAAGTATTTCTCCAAATCCTTTTGCATAAGTATTTTGTCATGAGATATCAAGAGAAAATAAAACTAGTAATAATATAGAAATGATCAAACAACTAGCTCTCTGGTTGAAAGAGATTGGAAATTTGAAATTAATGGAAAAGCGACAGGTTTTACAACAATTGGATGAACTAATGGGGGAACCGAAAATTTTAAGATTTGTGATTAACCAAAAAACATTAATCACAATCAACATTGTTGTAGGAAATTGGAATAACAATGTAGTTCATATTATCAGTCTACTGTTGTTAAACAAAATCTATACTTCAATGATTTTTGAATTGGGATGGCAATCAAAAGCATACATTAATGAAAATTTTAGATTATGGGTCCAACATGCAATCGAGACTTCCACTAACATGTTTTAGATTTTTAATTGGGAGCTTCTAGATGGTATTGAGTTGGCAGTTCAACATTCTCCCGCATTTCGAAAAGTATTTAAAGATTTTTTTCTGGATATTTCTGTCAGCTCAGTACCTTTTCTAAACAAGTGGGAAAAGCAAGAAGTGATGTTTACCCCACAACAATAGAATCTCCACAAAGTAAAAATAAACCAGGACGAAGGAAAAACGTCAAAAGCATCTCCAAACGACAAAGAAACAATATCAGCAGATGCCAAAGGAAAAGGTAATGTTGAAGAATCTACTTTAGAGGAAGCTTTCCTTTTAAATCCTCTTTCTTCACCCAAATCCTCTTGATGCCTTTCTGCCTCATATAGGGGTTTGTGATAGAAGTAGGAGGATCACTCTTTTGATTTCTTCCTCCTTTTTTCATCTTGATCTCTTAACGCAGAGGACCGAAGATGAGTCTATATTCATCAACTCCATTGTTTTTCCTTGTCTTGAAACCCTAAGCTATTGCATTCACATGCTTATGCTGAGAAGTATTCAGTTTTTTCTAATTTATGCAACAAGCTCTCTTGTGCCCAAATTTTCCACAATCGTAGCATATGATTTGGCCTACGAGTGGGGTAGATGCATTACTCCTTTTGAGAATGTTTTTGCCAAAACTCGTATTATGGTCAACATGCTTTCTACTAGCCTTTTTTTGCATTCTTGGGTTCCTACTACCTAGTACATTTTGTTTCCTTGCATGCCATCTACAGTCTATGGATTTATGTTCGAAATTATTGCAAGAAAAAAATTAACCATAAAAAGGCTCTTGATGACAAAGGTTACCTTTTCTTTGTAGGCTATGTCTTTGCGGAGGAGGGGACCTCTGCTAGCTCTTCATGTGCATTCTATGAAAACAATCATTGCTATCATGCACTCTCTCTTGCAACTACCTTTCCATCTTCTACTACACTTGCTGCTACTGCTGCTTGGGCTTCTACTACACTTGCTACTGCTACTGCTCGGGCTTTTGCTGCACTTGCTACTGCTACTACTTTTTCTTCTCTTGTTTATGTTTCTTGGATTGCTGCTGCTGCTGTCCAATGACCTTTGTTTCGTTGTTGTTGGAACCTTCAAGCTTATGATATTGAGACAACTCTTTATTTTACTTCTCTAAGTGATGTCTAATGAGACTACTTCATTTTGTAGTCTCCCACAACAATCTTCCTTTTCACTCAATTGATGGGTTAGCATCCCAATAAGTCTACTAGACTCTTCTTGTTGAGCATTTAGTTCAAATAATGATTTTCTCAACTTTCAATTCTCAAGCTCATAGAATTTCAGTTTTTCCTCTTGCTTGAGAATTTCCTCTGATAGGTCGTTAACCTCCTTTAGAGCCAAGGTCAACCTATTTCTAGAAAAGATACTTTCATCTGGATCCTTTTCTTCACCACAAGAGGTGTTAGCTTCTAAGCAGCATGGTCTCTCTTTCAAGACATCTTCCTCATCAACATGAATGTGATGAGCAACAACTTCTCCACTTTCTAGTTCATTTCTAGAGTAGCATGGCTCATCACCCTCTTCTTGAGTCACATGGCTATTTCCACCATACAGACATTGCAGTTTGTTCAACACTTCCATTGCTGATCCACAATGCCTCACTCTATTGACATCTAACTAAGATATCCCTTTCAAGTTGACCTCTTTGGCTTTTTCATGCTTTTCTCCATTTAATATGGAGAGCCATATATCACCATCCAAGGACATCAAGTAGGCCTCCATTCTAACCTTCCAAATTTCATACCAGAGATCATGGCATGATCTATCTAAGAATGGAACTTCTTTTGTTGCTAGCAAAACTTCATTGACCATTGTTTCCCTTTGATATAACTTCTAGTGATTAAGTTATTTATGAAGGAACATGGCTCTGATACATGTTGTTGGAAAAAATGATAATACTGAGTTGGGGGGGGGGGGGAATCAATATTAAGGCTAATTTTTACTTCTTTATGCTAGTTTACTTTCCTTATTTAAACCTGGAATTCATCCATATAACCAACAACAATCTATAATGTAGCATCAACATTAACTCAACATGAAAGCATGAAAACCATAAGCATCATACACATTAGACATATGTTTTTTACGTGGAAACCCTTTCAGGAAACAAAATAAATGATTGTTGTTGTTATGGATGTAAATAGAAGAAACTAATCTATTACATCAATATGTTTTGTGAGAACCCACTCATAGGAAGCACCAACTCCCTTTGATTGTTTCTAGCACCAACTCCCTCTCTTTGTAGATACATGTCCAGCTTACCAAAAACACCATGTGAGGCATCGAACTCATGGATTTGTTGCAAGCACCAACTTGTAGCTCCTTGGATTTTTGCAAGCACAAAGTTGCAGGAGGAACCGACCCCCAAGCCTTCTCAAGCTACACTAAAGATGGAAGCACCAACTTCCTGTATTGCAGGCACTAACCCAAACTCAAACAAGAACTGATAGTTCTCTGTAATTTGGTAGCAACTCTAACAGATAACAACTTTTGTTCTCAACTCACTTTGCTGCACTTTGCAGCTCTCTGTAGCTCTCTTTAGCATCTCATTGATCTTCTCAACAACAGTAGATCATCACCAGCTATGCAAATATGTCTCTTCCCCTTCAATAGAAAGCACTCAACTTTCGATCTCTCTGCCCTCCACAACACACAATTTTCTCTTGGCCTTGCTTCTTAAAATACATGTAAAGATCTCTGCTTTCTGCTCTCTAAGGCACACACACAACCTTGTTCACATAGTATTACTCTTGCTCATATTGATAAAATTACTCTTGCTCCAATTTTTCCACTCTAAAAACAATGATATCGATGAAAAATAATGTAACGATCCAATCTAGATCATTTATTAGTAGGATGATCCTATTACATAGTATTTACACATTACATGTATAGTATGATCCATGACATTGTACCACACTAAGAGCGCTTTCCAAAAATTCTACCTTTAACATATAGCACATGCACTTCAACCTTGTCTCACAGCTCACAGGCAACTCCCAGCCTAAAGCGCACAACACATGAAACTGTCGCCTTTCACACATAGAGTGTTGCTGTCAGGGTATCTTCTTTTCTGCTTAGGTACTTTCAACCTTTACTGTTGGCTTGATGGGGCCTAACCCAAGTTCGGAGTTAATTAGCCAAACAAATCCCTGTACTACTGGCCCTTTCAGCAATAGCCCATGGAGCGTGGACTGAGGTCTCACCCGAAGCAGTATGGGGGGGTGCTGGAACCAAGTTTCTGCACCCTTGAGATGTTCGAGGGGTCAGTTTAGTCCAAATATGAATACCTTTGTGTAGGTCACTTTGCACACTTTCCTGACTTGTGAGGCCTTTGCACTCTGTTATACTTGCCTTCGCATAGCCCTAATCAGGGGCTGAAGTGATTTTGCACTGCTAAGGCATCGATCTGTGCTCTTTCCCTAAGTTACACTGCAGATCCTACTTATCTTCTTATAATTGTTAGTTAACTTTGTGTAAATAGATACTTATCTTATATTTTCTTATTCAACATATTCATATAATTTCGTGCAACAAATAAATAACAAACTTGCAATTCATACCCAATATACTTCAATGCGTAAACATGAAAAAGACACATAGAATGATAAGAAAATTCTGTTTACTAATTTATCCACGGTTACAGACTTGACTCACCTTGCACACTTAGCTGCAGGGGTCCACGCACTCATCTACGAACTACTAGGCCTTTGCGCACTCAGCTGCAGAGCCTTATCCTACTCTACGACCCAAAACATGACTTTACACTTCCACTAAGACTCAATGCTTCATCTTTTCTTAGATTCTTTGATCTACTTCTTAGCTCTCTCTACAACTTAGAGCCTCAGTTTATTTATACAATCCCATGGTCCACAAACCATGGGTAGATCTCTCAAACTGACATTACATTTACAAAAGTAAGGGCGGACAACCTTGTGACTCAATTACAACATCACGCTCCACACCCTCACTTTGTGGAGTCTTTACATCAGACATACTCAAAACTTCGGCTTTAAGCCCTAAAACTTGCCTTGGAGGATCATGCACCCAACATGCCCCTAACACAAACATCATGACTCACCCTCGAGTCACTCTGTCAGTGCGGAGATATTCACACGGAGACCTCCCAACTCTGCTAAGACTGCTGCGAGGTTAGCAACACACTGAGCAACTGCCTGTTGTATGTCTTGGACACGTTGTTCAGAGACTGTGGTATTTGAGCTACTTCCCTATATCTATTCTTGTGTCCCTTGCATCTGCGTGAGCTTTCCTTCAATTGATGCTGTGATATGAAGGCTTCATCAATCCATGGTTGGATGCGCGTCTTCAACACTGCTTCTTTGTGCCGCGCCACATCTACCTGCTCCTTAAGTGCCTTGGCCTGTTGCATCTGTGCAAGCTTCTGTGTAAGGGCCACCATTTGCACGATCCCTTTTATGTCATCATACTGTTGTTGTAGCTCACACACCTCTATCTCCAAGCGCTGTATGTTTGGGTCCTCCTGCATAGAGGTGAGAACCTTGAATGATTCTTCCAACATTTTGGTGCAGTCCCTCACTGCACTGCTGATCTCTTCTATGCCAGTGGTGATGGCATTGGTGCATTGTTCCCTCACCTTTGGAGGAGTTGAAGGTTGTGCCTTCAACCACAGCTCTGATATCTGAAGGTTTGGCTCCAGGTGAACCTTAGCCATCTCTTCTCCCACCTCACGCACCCCTACTACTAACCTTTGAATGCATGCCTCGACTGGTGCCTCTGCTAGGATGGCCAACTCAAGGACCTTCTGGTAGGCTTCTCCAAGTACCTACACTATCTGGCTATTCTGGGATGCGACCTCATCACGCTGCAAGCTCAATTGCTCCATGTTGATTCTTTTTTCGGTCAATATCTACAACGCGCGGCCCTCCATGGCCCATAGTTCTGCAGTAACTCTGTCCTATAGGACATAGAGTGTCTCTCGAGGGAGAGCAACCATGTTGATCCCTACTCCCTTCAGTGCACTAAACGTAGGCCTGTTGGCCTCGTTTTCTATAACCAGTGCTCCCTCTGACAACATTATTGTGTTGGTCATGCGGCCATGCAACATTTCTTCAGCCACAGACATTCCTACTACGAGGCTGGTCAAGAGAGTACCAGTCTGAGGAGTGCGCACCTGCAATTCCTGAATCTGTCTCAAAGGGTCCCCAACACAATCTGATTCTCCTCCACCAACTATTAGAGGGCCTCCAAAGTGACGTCGCACACCGTCTCCCCTATATCATGCAGAGATCCCTCAATGAGGGTGATCGGGTTGAAAGAAGTCTTAGACGCTTTTGACTTCTTTCGCGGGCCCACCTGCTCTCTCAGGCACTGGCGCTTTAACTGTGTTGATGTTGTTTGTAGGTCTGCACCACCCTCCTCTGTCTCTGTCTCCATTTATTATTCCTACCCAGGCAAAGGTGACTTCTAACCATCACGCTTCTTCTCTGCTGCCTTCTACGCTTCTGCTGTGGCCTTTGCAGTGTCCCATGCCTCTTATGCCTGTGCTGTTGTTGCCTCTTTTTTTCTCTTCTTTACTAACTATGCTACTTGCAGTTTTGCCTCCTCCTTCTTTCTCTATACAGTAGACTTGCCTACTTCCACTATGGAGATGGCTGGATCATGCCACTTTGGTGGCCACACCTCAAGTACATTGAAGATAACATCATCCATGGCCATGTATGGTAGTTCATTCCACCTTTTTGCGGGGTCCTTGCATGCCATGATGTAGACGTGATGGAAGTCCACTTTAAACTCCGTGAAGCTTTATAAGCTGTTATAGACAGTGGGAGATAACAATGGCTTGTGGTTAATTCCCATTCTGATATTCATCTCCATGAACACCCAGAATATTTTACTTTCACGGATCCTGCGCGCGTCTTTAGTGGCCCACAACAAAGCATACTTCACGGAATCTAGGAGATTGCTCGCAATTGTGGGGACTAGATGTCCTCAGGATATTCCCTAGCCACCAACACTATGGGCAGCAAAAGCCATGCATAGTGGAACGTTTTCCACTGTTCCTGTGCCTCGTGGCAATTCTCTGGGAACTCCTGGCACAAGTATTCAGATTATCACTTGAGTGCTCAATGTACCAGGTCAACACGCAATCATGTAGAGTGCTAACCAATGTCGCTTTCTTGATATTATCATCTGTAACTCCCTACGCTTCCCATACGGATTTTACAATGAACCAAAACTAGTCCAAATTATGCTCTTGACACCTTTGCAAAAGCTTTAGGCCATCTAGATTGGGACACATCTATGAATAAAGAATATCGTTCATTATTTGTAAATGATACATGGGATCTTGTTCCTCTTCAAAAGGGATGAAAACTTGTTAGATGCAAATGGGTTTACAGAACCCATTTATTTCCTACGCCCTTGAACACAGGCAACTTTATCAAGCTTTCCATCTTAAAACAAGATGGTGGCAGAGGTGGTATGAGTGAAGATGGAGGAGATGATGGAGAAACTGGTGGTGGTGTGGGTGGAGGTTGTATGCGCTAAATCCTATATCTTATCAAATGGATCACACTTCATGAAGATACCTTCACGAGCTCTTCCTCATCCCTTCATGAAGGTGAAATCAAGGGGCTAGTCTCTAGTCTTGTACTTCCTTCGTTTCTATAAATTCTCCCACTTCATGTAGCCTCGAACATTAATGTAGCTGCATAATCCTCTTTTTGCACAATAGCATTCTAATCTAAGTGTTCAGAGACTTTACGTACTTACGTCGTGGTCCTTTGAGAAAGCGCCGCTTTGCCTCGCCATAGCTGACCAAAGTATCTGCTACAAACTCAGTAATGAATCCTCCTATAATTCGATTGAGCTAGTGATCAACAATGAGCACAATCTTATCCTCTGATGCTTCCAATCTGTGCACCAACTTTGGGGTCCGCACAATAGGTTTGTCAAGCTTCCACCTTGGCTATCTGCTAGCTTCGTGATCCACTCGTACGACTGAATAGGGAAGGATGCGAAGAAAATTTCATGGATCTCTGTGTATAGGTAGTAGTCTAACCACTCTTCCTTCGATAGTCGTGGATTCTTGTTCTCCTACGCCGCGAATTCATGAATTTTCTTGTCTAACCACCCTTCAATCTTCTTCTTAGTTGGATTCCAGTGATGCGACATCAGACATCTCTATGCAGATTTTGGTCCCATCAATGGAACCATTTTTTGGCTTGATGGGGCTTGACCTAGGCTTAGATTTAGTTAGCTAAAAAAATCCTTGTACTACTGGCCCTTTCGGCAATAGCCCGCGGAGCGCGGACTGAGATCTTGGGGCGATGCTGGAACCAAGTTTCCGCACCCTTGAGATGTCTGAGGGGTCGGTTTAGTCCAACTGTGAATACCTTCACGCACTTTCCTAACCTGTGAGGCATTCACACTCTGCTATACTTGCCTTCGCGCAGCCCTAATAAGGGGCTGAGGTGATTTTGTGCTACTAAGGCAGTGATTTCCGCTCTTTCCCTAAGTTGCACTACAGATCCTACTTATCTTCTTATAACTGTTAGTTAACTTCATGTAAACAGATACTTATCTTATAGTCGCTTATTCAACATATTCATATAAGTTCGTGTAACAAATAAACAGTAAAATTGCAATTCATACCCAATATACTTCAATGCATAAACATGAAAAAGACATATAGAATGATAAGAAACTTCTCTTTATTAATTTCTCCATAGTTACAGACTTGACTCACCCTACACACTTAGCTGCAAGGGTTTGCGCACTCAGCCACAGAGCCTTCTCCTACTCTACCAAAACATGACTTTACACTTCCACCAAGACTCAATGCTTCATCTTTTCTTAGATTCTTCAATATACTTCTTAGATCTCTCTACAACTTAGAGCCTTTCTCTATTTATATGATGTAGATCTCTAAAGTCGACATTACATTTACAAAAATAAGGGCGGACAACCCTGTGACTCAATTACAACATCGTACTTTGCACCCACACTTCACAGAGTCTTTACATTGGACATAGTCAAAACTTGGGCTTTAAGCCCCAAAACTTGCCTTGGGGGATCGTGCGCCCAACATTTACACAAAGAATTAGCTCTTTCATAGCCTCATATAGCAGTAAATTCACATAGAGAACTTTTATTTAATGCTCACTTGTGACTATGCTGCATTCCCGACACACTTTCTCATTAGCTCTCCCGGGTTTTGTTCCTCTGTTGTTCACCCCATCGATGTTGCCATCTTGTCAATGTTGTGACACTGTCCTTAGGCATCACTACACACTCCATGCTATGGCTCTGTCAATGTTTCCACACAGTCAATGCTTCCACACAATCCTCATTTATCACTACACACTGTACTTAGGCATGGCCTCTCCGTGCTACTATTGCATCTACCACTAGCTAGACCACTTACATACTCAATCCCAGGCATAGTCCACCTTGTCTGTAGCTCTCCCATCACTGGGACTTAATTATCAGTCCACTGCACACTCAATCCAAGCACAGTTCTCTCTGTCTGTCATTCTCACCTCACTGAGACTCTCCATAGTTGTTCAAAGATCATAGATCTTGTTAGTACTTTAACATGGCACCTTTGTACTCATGCATGGTATTTCTATGGACCATTATCCCTGTTTCCTTGTTCTCAAATATCTTTGATTGATCCATGATAATCGCCATTCATATTATGACTAAACCTCTATTCCACATTCACTCCTACAACCATTGAATCATATGCCATCAATACACCTTTGTACTATTGCTCTATCGAAGGATTTGTACTATAGAGCACTATGAGAGCCTTTTCCATATTGACGCTTTTACACTTAAACACCATACAAAAACAATGAACTCCGATTGTCCTTGGCCCTTTTTGTATAAGCCCCTTTTTTCATTTCTTGCCATAGGACCGAAGGCGGTGACTGAGTGTCATGATTGGAGGCGTTAAGTCTTTTAGTGTTGTGCCACGATCCTTTTTCTTTTGTTAAAGCTTGTTAGGATTCCAAGAAACTCTCCTAGGTTGTAGCTCGGAGATGCCTGATAACATATAAATTCAACTTAGTGTTCCAATGGATGAATGGAAGGAATGATGCTTGTCCAAGCTAGATAACCACTTCTACTTTGTTTCAATCCAGACATGCGTGAACACCCCCAGACTGCAAGGCTTTAGACCACCAACTACTCATAGTTTAGAGATTGGGTGAATATGGAGCATACTGACCACACCAGCAGATGCACAAGACCATGTGATGGCCGACTGCAACCAGTAAAGAAGCCTGTAGATCTAATCTACTAATGCACAGACCAGATGACAACTCTCTGGCACTAGATAGAAAGAAACCTGGATAACCTATTCAATGATACATTCAACAATCTAACACATATATAGGATGACAAATTTCTAGCGCTAAACCTTAAAGATCAAGAATACAACATATCAGGCACAACTTAGAATAGAGAGAAAATGGAAAGTAAGTAGTTAACAACAAAAGAAGATTGTATTAGCTGAAAATGAAGATGAGACACTGCAAGTGGAAAAATATCCACAGTCTCCAGAAGTTGAAACTTACATCAAAACATCAACCATCAACCCCGATTATATATTGTGTCTAGGTCTTTATAGTTTTACATTACAGGGCACTTGGTCCGATTAGGCATGGAGGGGTCATAATTGACCACCAACTACATTTAACTATCTAATGGAGTCTCTGACTGTGTTTTCTTGCTTCAGTGTTCAGGTGCTATGCTGTCCTCTTAGGCAATTGGAGTGCTCGTACTAGTGAAATTCCATAATTGCTAAATGAAGCTATAGGGTCATGCTCTGTCCTTTTCACGTTTGGCTATGCTGTTTGTTAAATATGGTTGTTAGGGAGTGACTGCAATTAGTATTGGTAAGCTGGTCACATTCCTCCTTCGGGAAAACAGAGTGATCAAAGGACGTGGAGTGCATGGGTGGATGAATGGTCGAGATGCTAGGGAAAGATGACTGTCAGATCAGGAGAATAGATGACAGAGGTGGCTCGACAGGGTCTGTCAGACGAGGTGGGAGCGGGTCGATTTTGGGCTATTGGACTTGTAGCGGATAGATTAAATGGTGATCGGGCAGTGGAGCTACATGGTAATTATCAAACAGGGTGGATAGGTCAAGCGGTAAATGGCATTGATCGCACCGCCTTTGGGCATTGAGTGGTAAAAGGGTGGGGGCATACGATCCCACTCAATGATCTACATGTAGCAGTGGATGAGAGAGAAAAACCACTCTCATCTGGTGCTAACGTTCGATCAGGTTATAGGCGCGGGGAGAGGGAATGCCATCCGATCGGGCTGGGATGGATTTGACGGTGGGGATTTGATCGCAGGTTGCTTTGTCAGGTGTGACGGGAGTCGTTAGATCTGCGGGAGGAAATCAATGGCGGGGAAATGATTAAGGTTTTAGCAATCACGCGAGGGCATATGGGAGGGTTTTATGAGGGTTTGGAATTTGTGCTCAGGGCTTAAAGGCAAAGGGGCTATTTTTCTGAGTTTAGAAGGGAAAATAGAGGAATGGAGGTGGCAGAGTGAAAACAGAGTAGAAGGAAAAGGGGAAGATGACCATTATGAGCTTTCTTTTTAAGTCGAACCAAGCAGATCAAGCTCATCTTTGACCTTGGAAAATCCTCATTATATAGCAGAGCTAACACTAGATCCTTCTGGGGATGAGATCCTCCCTGTGAGGTCTCAAGAACTGTAGACCACTGCCTTTCCTACAAAAACAAGATTAAAAACATTTTGCCTAGTATTCCATTGGGCATGGAGTCTAATTAAGCCTACTCTAAAACCTGGCAAAAATAACATATTTACAACCATAAGGCCTAAAGGCCTTACACCACATAATGTGTCAAAAAATGGCCATTATATAGGCCATTAAAAACTATCTCTCCTTCCATACTTTGCATCATGAAAATGTTGTTCCCCTGGATTTGAGCAATGATGAAAGGTACAGTCCATAGAGTGTTGAACTTCCCATGGTTTCCTTTCTTCTCCTTCAGTGCATCCGACTTAAGAACCGAGTCTCCAAACTGAAAACTGTCTATCTTTGCCTTTCTTTCAAAGGCTTCCTTGATCCTCTTTTGATGTGCTGTATACTTTTCAACCAACTGATATTTGATTTGATGCATTTTAGCCAAGTCACTAATCCTCCTTACCATGTCATCTTCCTCATTCTGCTCCTCCTGCAGGAATTTTGCCATAGGGAGGGTCAACTGAATTGGGAATACAACCTCAGTGCCATATACCAGCTTGAATGGAGAGTTCCCTATGGATTTCTTGGTAGTCACTCTGTCAACCCACAATGCATACTTCAGCTTGGAATCCCAGTTCTTCTTGTTGCCTTCCAACATCATCTTGATTATCCTTATTAGGCTCTTGTTGGATGATTCTGCTAGACCATTACCTTGAGGGTAATTTGAGGTGGAATGTACCAGTTTAATGCCCATTGAGTCACACATGTCAACCAAATCTTTTTCCTTGAAGGCTGCTGCATTGTCTATAACTAATTTATGTGGAAAACCAAACCTGGTGAAGATATTTTCTGTCAAGAAATTCATGACCACATGGTGATCAAATTTCCTAGTATTGATGGCCTCAATCCATTTGTGAAATAGTCAATGGCTACTAAGATCCATCTGTGCTGGCCTTTGGAATGTGGATTAATTTCCCTAGTGAAATCTAAACCCCATCGCTAAAAAGGGCCACTGGAATGTATTGGCTTCAAGGGAAAAGACTTCAACTGTTGTTTTCCTTCGAATCTATGGCACCTGTCACAAGATTTCACAAATGAGAAGAAATTTGAAAACGAAGTGGGCCAATAATACCCAACTTTGAGGATCTTGTGGGCTGTGGTTCTCCAGTAGTGATGTCCTCGACATATGCTGGAACGAAACTAATGCATGACCTCCATGGATTGTTCTTTGTCCAGACATATTAAAAGAATTCCAGAGGGATCCCTCCAGTACAACAGGTTTTCATGAATACAATACTTGGTTGCCCTAAGCTTCATAGTCCTGGCTTGGCTTGAAATTAAGCCTGGAAGAACTTCTAGCTTCAGCAAGAAATGGTTTATGGTAGAATACCATTCACAAGCAGCTAGATTTTCTGCCAATGAGTGGTTCTGTTGTATGATGGCTTCTTCTGTTTGTTCATTCCCTGAATTTGTGCCCATCCAATTCATGTCCAGCATCCTGCAATTTTCTTCTGCCATCAGCTTGGCCAGTCCCTGACCTCTGACAAGCTTGGTGGGCTTCAATTCTATATTAAATTCAAAGAGCCTTGTAATCCATTTAGCATTTCTTCCATCAACATTTGGCTATGTTAGGATATATTTTACTAAAGCAGAGGGCACATACGCAATTACCTTGTTGTGCATAATGTATATTCTGAAAGCTTTGAGGATTTGATAAGAGCATAGGCCTGTTTTTCTATGAGATCATACCTTAGTTCAGTGTCCCTTAATGTTTTGTTGAAGAATGCCACTGGATGTTCTGAACCCTCATCATCTTTCTATAATAAAACTGTTGCAAGGGTGTCACCTGAGGCAAATGAAAATATATGGAACTCCTTGCTATAGTCTGAGCTGATTAAAGTGGGAGCTTCCATAATGGATTTTTTGATAGCTTCAAAAGATCCTCTTGCTGCATCAGTCCATTTGATCTTTGATCCCTTTTTTTAGCATGGAGGTGATACATTTCACCAGTTCTGCAAAATTAGGAATGAACCTCCTTACAAAATTTATTTTGCCCAGAAAGGATTGGATGTCCTTTTTTGATCTTAGGACAGACAAGGTGTGTATTGCTTTCACTCTTTCTGGATCAATTTTGACTCCCGCAGCAGAAACAATGTGTCCTAACAACTTGCCCTCTCCTAAAGCAAACTGTGATTTCTTGGGATTCACTGATATCCCAAACCTTCTACACTTCATAAACACTTTCTTCAAATGCTGTAAATGGCCTTGATGGCTGCTGGAGTATACTGTTATATCATCTAGGTAGACAAGGACAAACTTATCATTCTCTCCTACAAATGCTATATCCATAGCTCTTTGAAAGGTGGCTCCAACATTCATCAGCCCAAAAGGCATCTTGGAATACATAAAAGTGCCCCAAGGAGTGGTGAATGTTGTCTTTTCTTGATCATCTGGGTGTACAACAACTTGGTTATACCCCAAAAATCCATCCAAGAAAGACATGACTTTGGCTCCTGAGACTTTCTGCAGAAAATGCTCCATCTTGGGCAGAGGATAATTATCTTTCTTAGAGCATTTTTTCAGGTTCCTGAAATCAACACACAACCTGATTTCTCCACTCTTCTTCCTCACCACTACCAGGTTGGCTACCCACTTTGGATATCTCAGAGGAACTATGATTTTGGCAGCCAAAAACTTGATTTCTTTTTCAATGAGAGGGAGGAGCAAAGGATTTATGGGCCTCAGCTTTTGCTTGAAAGGGATGGTGTCTTTCTCCAAGGGGATCTTATGCTGGATGATTTTCTTGTCATAAGTCTTAAGGTCACTATATTCCCAGGTGAAGACATCAACAAACTACTTCATCAGGGTGTAGTACTCAGAACTTTGGGCATTAGACAAATGGGTGGATAGACTTATATATTTTGGATGATCTAGACTCCCTATGTTATGCCTATGGACTGCAGACTGATCTTCTTTTCGAGTAGCCTTATAAGGCACATCATTTTGGTCAAACAACTTCTCAAGAGGCACTAGCCCTTTAGGTATATAATTGCTAGGCAACTGAACAATGCTGTCATGGCCAATTCTGTTCTTTAGCTGGGGCTGGGGATTTTCCTCCAAGGCTTCATGCTCTTGATCAATTTGCATTTCAAAGAAATCATCAATGACTTGTAGAAACCTATTTACTTCATCATCATCCTCAAAAGCTTTCTAGTGCTGGACATTATCAGACAAGGATGGTTTATATTTCATCTGGACTTCATAAACTAATTTAGGGGCATGGGAGGGATGAACATGCTAGCAGACATAACAAGGGAATCATAAAGCTGATTTTTGATTCTAGGGATATATGAGATACAAAAACTATTAAAAGAATCTTTGAGTCTCCATACCTCATCTCTGTATGCTTTCAGCCTTGGGTACATTGCTTGGAATGTTTTATTCACTTGCTAAATGATGAGATCAGCATTTCCAAACACCTTTATGTCTTTGATCCCTCTGTCTTTGGTAGCATTTGAGCCCAATAGCAGAGCTTCATACTCGGTTATATTGTTGGTGACCTGAAAAGTCAGCTTAAAATATAGATGAGTGCTTTCTTGTTTTGGAGACATCAACACCACTCTGGCTCCCGCAATTTCTTTTGAACATGCTCCTTCAAAGAACATATCCGAAGCTTGTGTTCCTTCCTCTTCCATGGCCTAGCATACTGTTTTCTTGAGCTGCACCGAGGCCTTCTGGGATTCCTCAATTTGGAGGATACATGCTCCAAATTCAGTGTCCACAACATAAATAGGATGATTAGTGGGGTTTTCCTCATCACTGATGCTATAGGCCAGCTGGGCTTCCCTGTACAATTTTATGCTTTCTCCTCCAAAAACTGGGATAGTGGCATAAGATAAGTCATTTTGTAATGTCCCACCCAACCTTTTAATCCACCCTATGGACAGTAGCATGCAAAACTTGGGGGGAACATCTGCCACCATGATGTCCATCATCATGCTCTTCATGGGCAGCTGAGTTAGGGTGACGGCTAAATCTTTGATGAACCCTAGGCACTTCACCTTCCTTGAATCAAAGGAGAATAAATCATGATATGGTCTGGTGATATCAAGGCCTAACTCTTCCATGATAGCTTTGGGCATCAGATTATGACTGGCCCCTATGTCCAGTAGACAGCTGTGGAGGATTTTGTCATGAATGGTCAATGAGACATAAAATGATGGAGAATTATCATTAGCAGGTTCAGTCATTGGGCAAAGCATAATTGCAAGTTTATCATCTTGCAAATTCACATAGTCAGTGGAGGCTTGTGTGGCCTTCAGCTCAAGGGCATCAAGGATAGGCTTTCTAAAGACCTCACTCTTTGCTAGTTCTATCAGAGGCACACATATTTTAAGTTTCTGGACTTCTGACTCAAAATTGAAAGAGGAAGGGGACTTATTAGGACCTCTTACCTCTTGAGTTGGTGCTTTGAGGATGATGGGGTCAGCTGCTGGTCTTTTCTGTTTGCTGGTCGATTGCTCTGTGGGGACAACAGCTCTTTGTGAAGGATTCTCTCTGACATTGCTCGTTCTTGACCTCAAATTGTATCTTTTCTAGACTTCAATGTGTAGCATGGCTTCTCTATCCCACTCTTGACTGGTCTGGTCCTAGAGTAATGACTCTTCATAGGTAGCCAATGTAAAAAAGGCAGCACTGCCCTTGTCTTCCATGCAGTGAATCTCATCCTCTTCATCAAACTGTTCCTCCTCCATGACCACGTTCTGGAAGGGAGTCTTAACCCTTTGTTCTTCATTGGCCTCTTTGCCCCTCTGAATGACCTGCGATTGTTCATTTTCTCTTCTGAATGGATTGGATTTCTAGGAGCAAATGTGTTTGGAATCCTTGCTTTCCTAGAGTTCTGCTCAATCTTCAGTTTGGATATTTCAACAACCAATGACTCTATCATTTTAGTCATTTTATCTAATTTAGGTTTTGAAGATGAAGCTGAGGAAGAAGAAGCCTCACCTCTCTGCCTCCTTCTATTAGCATGACCTTTGAGTTTTTCTATAGCCATGATATTGGATTCCACCTCTAGGGCTGCATCTTACATTTAAACTAGAGTGGCACATCTTCTTTCTCTTAGTAGCAGGCAGAAATCAGAATCAAAAGCATTAGCATAAGTGAGTTTTGCAGAGGTGGGGGTAGGCTTTACTTCAGCTGGTATCTTACTATACACACGATTGATTTTTTTATTAAAATCAAACAATGATTCCCCATTTTCCCTCTTGAGGTTGCCAAACTGAGTATGGTAATATAGTAGGTCTTTCTTATCTCCCCAATGCTTTAAAAATACATCATCTAATGCTCCAATGTCTGCTATAGACTGAGGGGTCAGCTCTCTGAACCATTTTCTAGCCTCTCCATCAAGGCTTTGGACAAATACCCTCATCCACACATCATCCTCACTGATATCTAGGTTATCAACATAGCTATAAAAGGACTCAAGATGTTCTTCAGTAGTTACTCCCTCTGTACCAGTGAACTTAGGCATGTACTTCTAATATTCACCTACTGACATGGCATTCAAAGGGACAGGAAGAACCAGGGTTCTGTACCTAGAAGCTATGATTCTTTCCATTTTGGTAGGTGCTTGTGGACCTGCCATGACTGGGATGGATGGAAGGGTACTGGTCGTTTGGATGATAGAAGGCTGAGAAATGAATGACAGGGTAGAAGGAAACTGATGGACTACAGGGGAGGTTTTCTTTGGACTGAGATCCAAAGGGGAAGTTATTAAACAAGGATCTTTATGAATCTCTGGGAGTATCTCTTCACTGATAGTGCTAGGCTCTACATTTTCAACTGGTACATGCTCAGCTACGAGCCTTTCTTGCAAAGATACATAAGACTATTTAGGCTTACCTGATCTTGATGTTCCTTTTTGTGATGTTTTTCTCTGCTTGACAATCTTTTCAGGGTCAGGCATTGGGTCAGCTGGTGATTTCTGAGGATTTCTCTGAGTATGCCTCACAAACTGAGCCATAACTGTGATGTGGAGTCACCAAAGGTTGGTCCTCTAGTAGAGTCACTAGGTAGATGATTACAATCGAAAAATGTGTCCAGGATTTGTCTATCATCAAAGCTGGATCTGTGTCGTTCTCCCAGGGAAGTTGAGCTTCAACCTCTTCTCCTTGGCAATGGCGCCAATTTATGTTAGGATTCCAAGAAACTCTCCTAGGTTGTAGCTCAGAGATGCTTGGTAACATATAAATTCAACTTATTGTTGCAATGGATGAATGGAAGGAATGATGCTTGTCCAAGCCAGATAACGACTTCTACTTTGTTTCACTCCAGACATGCATGAACACCCCTAGACTATAAGGCTTTAGACCACCAACTACCCATAGTTTAGATATTGGTTGAATATGGAGAATACTGACCACACTAGCAGATGCACAAGACCATGTGATGGCTGGCTGCAACCAGTAAAGAAGCCTGTAGATCTAATCTACTAATTCACAAACAGGATGACAACTCTTTAGCACTAGATAGAAAGAAACTCGGATAACCTATTCAATGATACATTCAATAATCTAACACACATATAGGATGATAGATTTCTAGCGCTAAACCCTAAAGATCAAGAATACAACATATCAGGCACAACTTAGAATAGAGAGAAAATGGAAAGTGAGTAGTTAACAACAAAATAAGCTTGTATTAGCTGAAAATGAAGACGAGATGCTGCAAGTGGCAAAATATCCACAATCTCCAAAAGTTGAACCTTGCATCAAAACATCAACGATCAACCCCGATTACATCTTGTGTCTGGGTCTTTATAGTTTTACATTACAAGGAACTTGCGTCGATTAGGCATGGAGGGGTCATAATTGACCTCCAATTGCATTTAACTATCAAATGGAGTCTCTGACTATGTTTGCTTGCTTTTGTCAGAGAATCTGATTTGTTCAGGTGTTGTGTTGTCCTCTTAGGCAGTTGGAGTGCTCGTAGCAGTGAAATTCCATAACCGCTAAATGAAGCTACAAGGTCGTGCTCTATCCTTTTCACCTTTGGCCATGCTGTTTGTTAAATATGGTTGTTGGGGAGTGACTGTTGCTGGTACTAGTAAGTTGGTCACCTTCCTCCTTCGGGAAAACGGAGTGATCAAAGGATGTGGAGTGCATGGGTGGACAGATGGTTGAGATGCTAGGGAAGGATGTCCATCGGATCGGGAGAATAGATGGCAGAGGTGGCTTGACGGGGTTTTCCGGATGAGGTGTGAGCGGGTCAATTTTGGGCCATTGGATCTGCAGCAGGTAGATCAAACATTGATTGGGCGGTGGAGCTATGTGGTAGTTATCAGATAGGGCAGATAGGCCAGGAAGTAAATGGTATTGATCACACCGCCTTTAGGCATTGAGTAGTAAAAGGGTGGGGGCATGTGATCCCACCGCCTTTAGGCATTGAGTAGTAAAAGGGTGGGGGCGTGTGATCCCACCGCCTTTAGGCATTGAGTAGTAAAAGGGTGGGGGCGTGTGATCCCACTTAGCGATCGACATGTAGTAGTGGATGAGAGAGAAAAACTACTCTCATTGTGCACTAACATTTGATCGGGTTATAGGCGCAGGGAGAGTGAATGCCGTCGGATCGGGCTGTGATGGATATGAGGGTGGGGATTTGATCGCATAGGTTTCTTTGCCGGGTGCGACGGGAGCTGTTAGATTTGTGGGAGGAAATCAAAGATGGGGAAATGATTAAGGTTTTAGCAAGCGCGCGAGGGCATATGGGAGGGTTTTATGAGGGTTTGGACTTTGCGCTCGGGGCTTAAAGGAAAAGGGGCTATTTTGTTGAGTTTAGAAGGGAAAATAGAGGAATGGAGGTGGCAGAGTGAAAACAGAGTAGAAGGAAAAGGGGAAGATGACCATTATGAGCTTCCTTTTTAAGCAGAACCAAGCCGATCAAGCTCATCTTTGACCTTGGAAAATCCTCGTTATATAGCAGAGCTAACAAAGCTCTTTACCTTTGATTTCTTATTGACTACATAACCAGGCGCTAAACACTATCGGAGTCCTCTTATCGAGGATTTCTCCTTGTTGCCTATATTCCAGCAACAACAAACTTTCGATCGTCGATTTCCAATAAGCGATAGGCTCCTCTGCTAAACCACAACCTTTGGTACCCTTAAGAAACCACGACCACCTACTAGCCGTCAAGTCTTAACCCTCTAATAAGGGATTCGCCATTGTGGCCAATGTGCCAACCATTGCATACCTACAATCGTTGAATGATGATGTGATGTCATCACCTTCCATGTGGCATATTCTTATTGGTGACACGTGTCACCTGAATATGGGCCATTAGGCCTCCTCAAAACACTGAAACTGCCTGCCACATGTCCCTCCATGCCGACACGTCATACTAATGTCAACAACCACATTTCCCTTACCAGAACCAATCAGATCGTGCCACTTGTCCACCTCAGAACTCATCTGGGACTATCCTCTATCCTTATCAGCCTCAACTGGATGCCTCCAAGTGTCCTACAGGAGGAGAGTGAAATAGGCCTCACCTTCCCTATTTTTTCAGTGAATTACTATGTATTTTCTTGACTTGTGGGGTTATTGATATGTGGGACTTTTGATCTTCAATATTTCTCCCTCCTTAAGGCTTTAATCACCTTGAACTTCAACAATCCATACATTTCAGACCATAAGTCCATTTCTGGACTTTTGCATACCGTTGGAAATATTTTCCAAAGAACTTTCCAACGAAAGGAGTTTGATTAGCCACCGAGTCCATCTGATACCTCACAATATGGCTCCAAGGTCACTGCCATTCTTTTTCTCCTTGGCTCTTTAGACAACTAGGAAACATACCCACAATGTGTCCTTAGCATGAGGCCTGCAACTCCCATGGACTTCCATCAATGTGTCCATCATTGTAATCATAGTTTGACAATGTCTCCTCTAAGCCTGCTACTATGATGATTATCTACATGAAGCTTACAACTACCAAGAGATTCCTCCTAAGCCATCACTACCAACATCTGTTGCAATAAGCAACAAATATTATCTAGTTGACATCAATGCCAACACTCCTACTAGTTGTTAGTCAAGCCAACTACCCAACAAAACTCCCTAGCATGACTATTGACATCAATTCCAATATAATCGTAGATGCCTCCTCAAGGCCACTGACCATGCACATAATGCCAACTTTCCAACAAATATTGTATGTAGATGACATGCTTGTTGTAGGATATAACATGTAGGAAATAAATGTGCTCAATGGAAAATTGGTAAATTCATTTGCAATGAAGGATTTGGGTGCTGCAAAGCAAATCCTTGGTATGAGAATAACTAGAGATAAGGAAAATCACAAATTAACATTGTCTTAAAGTGATTGAATAGAAAAGGTGTTGGAAATATTTAATATGCAAAATGCAAAACGAATTAGTACACCTTTGGCTAGCCATTTCAAACTAAGTAAGGATTTGTGTCCCAAGAGTCAGGAAGAGATAGATTATATGTGTAAATTTCCATGTGCATCAATAGTTGGAAGCTTAATGTATGCAATGGTCTGCACAAGGTCTAATATTGCACATTCAGTGGAAATTGTAAGTAGGTATATGAACAATCCAGGAAAAGAGAAAGGGATGGCAGTGAAGTGGATTCTCAAGTATTTGAGAGGTACCACAAATAAAGAAGTATTGTTTGGTGGTTTAAACATTTCTCTATAGGGAAATCTTGATGCATATATGGTAGGTGATAGAGATAACAGGAGGAGCACCACATGGTATGTGTTTATTGTAGGTGGAGCGATTGTCAGTTGGGTTTCAAAATTGCAAAACATTGTTGCACTTTCAACAACAGAAGTAGAGTATGTTGCTTCTATAGAGGCTAGTAAAGAAATGATTTGGTTACAAAGGTTTATAGATGAATTGGACAAGAAGCGGGAGATGAGAAGGTTATAGAGTGAGAGCCAGAGTGTCATTAATCTTGAAAATAACTCACCATTTCATTCCAATACTAAACATATACAACTCAAGTACCATTTCATATGGTCAGTGTTGGAAGATAGAAAATTGAAGTTGGAAAAGCTACATGCTAGCCATAATACTGCAAATATGTTAACAAAAGTGGTAACTAGAGATATACTAAGATTCTACTCAGTTTCAATTGGTCTTCAAGAATGATGGCAAACATGAGAAATATTCAAGTCCAAGTGGATTAATTTTCCACCAAGTGAAGCAATGATGGATTTTATATAATCAGTCTCCAAGTGGGAGATTGTTGGGTGTGGAGCCTGATTGTCTTCCTAACTGCTCATAGGTTTTTTTGTTTAAGTCACGTTGGAGCCCTATTCCTAACAGGGCAACAATGCTGCTAATATGATCCTCGAGCCCCCCCTTGGTGGGGGTTTAGGGGCAGCACCCTAAAGCTCAAATTAGGTGAAAAATTGCCTTGTGAAATATTGTAATCTCATAGTCAATCTAGGTTGTTCATAAGGCGAATAATTTGATAGTAGAAGAAAATTATTGTAATTTCATATGTTAGTTAAGGGTTTTTTACCTTGGAAGGAAACCCTCGTTCTATATGAGGGAATTGTATTGTGGATGTGTATGGTTATGGTTATGAGAAAAAAAGAGAGAGGAGATTGTGTGAGAGCGAAGAGGAAATTACAACAGATATGTTGTAGGTTGCATCTCTTCATTTTGCTAGATAATATAAAAATAAGGACTACTTGTTTCTTTGTGGACGTAGCTCAAATTTGGTGAACCACATAAATTTGTGGCTCTCTTGTTTTATGCATTTTTGTGTTTGTGTTTTCACAATAATTTTATGTGTTTCATTGCTCCGCTAATTAATTTCCAACACACATAAATCTGACTTGATTTTTTTCTCCAATATTCATTATTATAAATAATTAAATCAATATTCTAATTGTTTTTGCAGGATAAATTAATATTGAACGTTGAAATCATATTGCTTTAATTACACATTTTGATTAGATGTAAGTCAGTCCACTCTAATTTTCATCTTTTTCTTTTACTTTAGATTTTAATTTCTACTGGCCCTAATGTTGTGTGAATCATGATATATAATTTAAACCTAATTTTGTCATAAATGATATTTTTATTTGAATAAGTTACATATGTTATGTACCTACCACCTTTCTTTCCCTGAAACCTCATTTTATTTAAAACATTCTTATATTATTAACCTTGCCTTATTTATTTGCTTAAATATAATATTTCTTTAATTAACATTATTACCAGGGAATACCCCTATGGTGAAAGAGAGGCCAACCCTTGTCACCCAGAGCACGAGGATTCTTAGAATCCTCAGTGAATGACTTCTCGGGTATTCAACACAAGAAAATCATAGTTATGCGAATTAAACTGATTATGTTTCTTCGATGCTAGATTCAATCTAGTTCCAATCTTTTTTTTTACTAAATAGTTTCAGACTTATTTCTATTATGTAGTGCCTATATGAAAAGGCAACATGGAAATGGATAGTGTTGTTCTACCATAGTTTTATGGTGATCTTCAGAGCAAAATGGTTTTTGGAAATTAACAATTTGAAATGAGAGAGATACTCTAATATCAATACAATGTTTTGCAAAGACATTAAAGTAGAAGAACTTGTGACCTAACTTCTTTGATAATTTTATTTCTATGTAAAAAGTCAGCACACACATTTAAAAGAAGAAGGTTGTATTGGACAACATTCATCTGCGTCTTCCATAAAGGTGTAGTTCACAATATTAAGGTGAAATCAGGTAAACAAAACTTAAATAAGGCACTAGTTTTTTTTCCATTTAAATAAAAAATGTTACATTAAGATGATGCCTTAAATAATTCCACACTCATTTTTTATCATACTTCCACCATATCTATCTATTATATTTTGACTTACTAGCTTTTTCAAGTCTCGAACTCTAATCATTACTAAATTTATTTGTTTTAAAAGCTTTTGGATAGAATTCAATTTCTCTCTAAAATCTTACTTCACCTATCTAAATATATTTTAGACACTTCCCAAGGTGTACATTTTCAAATCTGGTCCGCGAAGCTCATTTATATTATTATCAACTATTAAAAAGATTTAGGGTTTTGGATTGCTTGTAATTTTTTGATGAGGAAACCATTTGAAAAATTAGTAATATGATATCCCATTTCTCTTTACTCTCTAAAATTCATTTTTATAAACCTCATACAACTATGTCCTTTTACTATCCTAAAGGTTTAATGTTTTTGCATTATAAACCATAAACAAAGTAAATTTTAAAAAATTATTTATTGAGAAAAGAGCCACAAGAAACCTATGAAGTTTTCATTAAAGATTTACAATGTTCTTTTAAAATCATTAACGAAATAGCTGAAACATATTGAAAGGAAGGCTAAAGGATATTTTTTTTTATCCAAGGCTCATATTAAAAAACTACGTGAGGCCTACTCATTTGATATCACACATGGGTAAAGGCTAACCCGTCTGTATTAAATGTTCTGTATATGTATGTTTTATAATAAAATAACACACATTTTTTTTTTTTTAATTTATGTAGCCATTAAGGCTGTGTGTTATTTTATTATAAAACATGCATGTACCAGAGCATTTAATACCGTATGACAGGTTGGTTAACCTTTTCCATCACACATGTGACAGCAGAAGAATATTTAACTCACCTACCACTATTAATGTGAGTCCATTAAAAATTTGATCGACAATTGGATTCCATCAGATGAGATGAGGTTCGTTAACCCACCTCCCATTCCTCACCCGACTTGAGATATGAATCATTGATCAAAGGTAGATCCCTATATTACTGCACTCGAAGCCTTCACATTCAACAAATAATATAAATTGCATTCAACCTTACGAAAGTTTATAGAACTACATAGAATATTTTGGTTGCAAATTTATTCTGCCTTCACCTATGCATATCCTCCTATGAAATATATGCTCCAGAACCTGATATTTTCTTATAGTTTTAAAGTATTTACTATGGCTTACTGTCGAGGTGAAAATGCATTCCAGAATTTGTGATATTTGTTGAAATTTTTGAAGGATTTACAAAGTTAAGCCAATTCGGGAAGAACACAAGGTATGTGAGCGATATTTTTTCTAAATAATGTTTAATTCAATTATGACAAGAGGAAATTAACTGAGCAAGTTAAAAATAAATACATTTATTATAGTTTACATATCACCTTTATGTGAATAATTGTAGAAAAAACTAATTTGAATTCGTATGGTGTACACAAATCAATTATGGTAGTTGATAATATGGGAATATTAATTTGATGGAGCGTTATTAAGAGGAAAATGTTAGGTCCATGCCCAAGTCAAAATTAGATTCCATGAGAAATGGAAACATTATCCCTAAATGACTTTCGAAAAATTATTTTTATTTTTAATTTAATTATATAGTTAGGAGAAATCCAATAATCAAAATAGCAGACAATGGATGTCATTAAACAATCAAAATAGCAGACAATGGATATCCTAATGGCATGTGCATATATAAGAATTTTGTAGATTCTGGAGTTAGGAGAGCAAGCGTGGTGACTGGAGCGTGGCGACTGTGGAGACGACACCGAGGAGGCCGCCGTTACAGCATCCAACCAAGGCGCTGATGCTGGATTTCCACCAATCTCTGCGAAACGTCTACTGAGTAAGTCCCATACACTTGGTGCATCTACATCTGTCCCCGCGACGTGGCTTCCTGCGGCCGCTTCATCTACATGCCGCTCCCTTCTGTGACACATTTCACCGACCATACTTGACCTCCTTCCTCCATATATACCACCTCTCCACTCAGACATACGTTTTTTTGGTTACTTCCTTGCGCCGTCTGGCGCAGGGCTTCATCTCTGAGACTGCTGCGCTTCATACTCCTTATACTCTCAGAGACACTTGCAAACTGTTGTATTACCTATTCTCCTCCTCCTGACTGGTTTTATGCTGGCAGTTCTGTCAATATCTTCCTCGCTGTGTCGTTTCCCAGGTACGCTCACGTCTCTGTTATCCTTCTATGGTATTTATCATAGTTTTTCTATATCTGGATTATTTTATGGTGTCTTTTGGTGGGTTGATAGATACATGAATATATATATATATATTTTTCTTCTTAACATGATTTTCCTCGGCTGTTCATATATGGTGTGGATTACTATCTGGTTTCGTGCTCTCATTGTGGCATTCAGAATACTATCCCTTCTTGTTGTAATTTTTGTGGGTTTCGTCTTCATTTTATCCGTTTGGAAGTGCCTACATCTCATTTGCTAATATGCTTTCTGAACTATTCCAAAATCTGAGAGGTCTAGTTCGTATCTACAAGCCCTGCTCTGATATCCGTTTCAGAATTGGGTCATGGTGGTGCATTTTCACCATTTACTGTTGTTGTTTTGATTGTCACGGGGATTCTTCCACTTAGGGAGCCATCTTTCGGTCTCCTTTGGCTATGCTCCTCACTGGTCTCAGTCGCATACTCCCTTTTTTCCGGTCCTTTTTCCGGCATCGGCCCTATCTTTTTCCGATGATCGCTCTTTTCTCCATGTAGGTTTATTAATGATACGATCTCTTGGGATTGTTTTGGACAACTTCTATCTGTCCATATGGGGATCGTAGTTGTACTTTCCTGATTGATTCTTCCTTATATGGGATATATGCCGACGGTTTACGTCATCATCCCATATTTTTATATGCCATCTTGTCCTATTATGCCTCGTTATTTGTCTTTTTTGACTGTCTTCGGATCCATTATCCTTCTCGAGTCTTCGTTGCCGTACTCTTTCCCTTACGGCTGATCATATCAAGGCTCTTTAGCATCTAGGTTTTACCTCACAGTCTTTTTCCTCCTCTGCACATATGTCATTCCTTTTACAGCAGGTACACCACATTTGAATGTTACCTCTATTTCTTCATCTACTCTGGTCCTTTATCCTTACATCTATCGTCACTCATCAATATATGGCTACGGCATCCGACTCATCTGCCACAGAGGCATGATTCGGGCCACTATTCTCGCCGAGAAGTCACGGGTCCCAGATAGTCACATGACTGATGGAAGATCCACCTTGGATCGTTCTGCTATTCACCAGTCCTTCCACGAGTCCTATGCTGGCCACGGCACTGATGATTTTCGGGCTCGATCTACCCTCCTGGATACTGGCTCTCACAAGACATACAACAAATCTCGCATTCCGGCAAAGTCTTCGGCTCCCCCTCCTGCCATTGACTTGGAAAACCCTCACCTCGCTGAGCGGATTGACAGTTTACAAAAATTTTCCCTCATCGGTCGCTGGCATTTCCCGGAGATGTGCAATGAGGAGATGCGGAAATGGATTGCTGTCCATTGGAAGCCTGTGATTGGATATTCGCCTATCATTTCCCACCTCATGAAGGACTGGTACTGCTTTCACTTCCTTGATGCTGCTGATACATACGTCATTCTTGGGGGTCCTTGGGTTTACAAGCGGAGTTTCCTTGCCCTCCATCGATGGTTCATTGGATATGACCCTTTGAAAAACACACCATCTCATAACCTGATTTGGGTTAAACTCCCGAACCTTCCTTTGGAAATGTGGACCAAAGAGATATTAGAGATTATTGGTAATTCTATTGGCCGGTTTATTTATGTTGACCCGTGGTGTATTGGCGAAAAAGACAAGAGGATCGCATGGATCCTTATTGAACGGGCTTACAGGGGTGGATATCCGGAGCATATTGACATCACTTGGCGTGGCATGCAGATCTCCCAGCGTCTGGACTTCTGGGGCATTCCTTTTCGCTGTGCCGCTTGCCACAAGACTGGGCATCTCATTGATAAATGACCCAGGAAAGATGCCCACAGACATCGTTTCCCTCATCAGAAGAAATCTTCTCAGTGCCACCTTCCTGACTCTGATGCATTCTTTGCTCCGCCGCCTCCTGCCCCTCATCATCCTCCATCCATATCTCCTTGTCCTTCCGATGGACGTCCATCCTTATCACCTGTCGGATCTGATCTGGTTAGGGTCAATCTCCCTCAGTCGCGCTCATCTTTCCATCCATGCGACACTATTCCTGAGCCGATAGATGACCCTGCCATCGGATCTCCCTCTCCTATTCTGATTGGAGATATCTCCAGGGGTTCTCTTCCCATCTTCATATCTTCCTCCTCCCCACCTCGCTCTTCTCTTCCACCGTCAACAAAGGGGAAGGAACCCATCTCTGCGGTTACTCCTGCTAATTCTCCCTCTTCTTCACCCGCCAATCTCTTTGACAACGACATAGACCTCCTCCTCCATCATAAATCTGTGGAACTAGAACCCCTCGCTATCCACAAGCCATATGACCGTGCCTCTCCCATTATCAGTCTGGCGTCTGCCAGGAATATCACTGTCAGGAAGACATCCAGGGGTGGCTCTCGACACTTTCATGGTAGATCTCAATGTCCTGAGCATGGGGTTCGGTCATTATCTCTGGTGGACGTCCTGATATATGATATGTCTTCTCCTCAGACTCAGCCTCTTAGAGCAGATGTGGCTGGACCATCTATTACATGATGGACATTGTTTCCATGAACATTCGGGGGCTCGGTGCTGGCCCAAAATATCTTGCACTAAAACATATGTTCTTCTCAGCTCGTCCGAAAATCATTCTTATTCAAGAAACTATGCATGACAAACATTCATCCATATCCTACTTCTGGAAGATGTTCCCATCATGGTATATGGTGGCCATTGATGCATGTGGCCATTCCGGAGGGCTTGCTGTTTTGTGGAATCCCCTTTGGATTCATGCCAATGCCTATAATTTTTTTGCGGCATTATGATCTCTGCCACTTTCCGGGGGCAACGCCTGCCCATCCATGTTCTTAATACATATGCTCCATATCTGCATAGATATCCTTTCTGGGATCGATTCTTTTCATCGGATCTATGTAAGATTCGACGTCTGATGATTGTGGGGGATATGAACTTCACTCTCTGTCCTGACGAAGTTTGGGGTGGTGGCAGGAAAATGGATCCGCTTGTTGACTTCTTAAGGAACCATCTATTGAACAAGAATCTCATTGATGTTGCTCCTTCGGTTCTGACTCATTCATGGGACAATGGCTGGTCCGGTAGCACCTATATTGCAAAGCGTATTGACCATGTTATCATTCATGCGGATATTCTAGACTCTATGGGTATGCCCTTTCTCTCCATTGGGAATGACTCCATATCAGACCATCGGCCCGTATATATTCAATGGTGGCACAGGTTATTCAGTCAGCATTATCCTTTCAAATTTGATAGAACTTTCTTGGACGATCCGGGTTTACTCCACGTAGTTACCGATGCATGGAATGCCTCTGTTTTCAACTTATCTTCATCTCCCCCCCCTTTTAGAGAGCGGATGTCCTATGTCCGATCTAAAGTTAAGTCATGGCAAATGGACAAACGGAGGCGCAATCGATTATCTTTACAGAAGATTCAACATGAGCTGGATCACATATACTCCTCCATTGATCCCAATTCTCGCTCTTTTCGTACCAAATGCCATATTGCTGAGCTATCCCGTCTCAAGGTCCAACTATTAAAGAAGGAGGAATCCTCATGGCAACTCAAGAGCAGAGCGTTGTGGCTCAAGGAGGGAGATCGGAATACTAAATTTTTCCACAAATTTGCCAACCACAGAAGAGAGATGAATGCTATTTGGAGAATCTATGACGGAAATGGGGGTTATTTCTACTCTCAACAGGATATCACTGATGCTGCCCTCAATCAATTTAAAAAACAATACAGCCGGGGCATGGGCTGTGCCATTCGCGACATATTATGGGGCATCGATTTATTTCCTACTATGTTTGATGATGCCATTAACGATTCTATATTCCAGCCGATTACTGAGGACGAGCTCCATGGTATCCTAAAGCCTTTCAACAAAGACAAATGTCCTGGCCCTGATGGCTAGACTATTGAATTCTTTATACATTTCTTTGACATCATCAAACATTACCTCATCTAGATGATTGAGGAATCCCGCATCTCTGGGCGCATCCATCCCCACACTTCATCCACTTTGATTGCTCTCATCCCAAAGAAGAGAGATGCAGATTCTTTTTCAGACTTCAGACCGATCTCCTTATGCAATATATCATTCAAAATCATTTCAAAGATCATTGCGGAGCGCATAAAGGGCACCTTGGCCACTCACTTATCAAAGGACCAACATGCATTTCTAAAGGGCTGGAACATTCTGGACGCAGTGGCTTATACACAGGAATGTATCTTCTCCATGTTCTCCAAGAGCTTTGACGCGGCTGTTCTCAAAATTGACCTACAAAAGGCCTATGACTGTATAGACTGGGGCTTCATCAGATGTCTATTGGCAAAGATTGGGCTACGGATTGAGATGATCAACTGGATCATGGCTTGTATCGAAAACGTTAACTATGCAATTAATATTAATGGCATTCCATCTCCATACTTCCGTGCTGAAAAGGGACTCCGCCAAGGCTGCCCACTTGCACCTATTATTTTTATCTTAGCCATGAAAACTCTCAGCTTACACATCTGCAAGGCGGTGGATGAGCACAGATGCATTCCCATCAAGATTAGCAGGCACATATCTTTATCGCATAATTTATTTGTGGACGATGTCCTTCTATGCGCCATGTTACAACTATCATCATGGGACTGCCTTTTTGACATCCTCATCAATTTTCAAAAGGCCACGGGTCTTGTTATCAACAAGACCAAATCTATTTTATACTATAATGGAGCAGACATGGACTTGATTAATAGAATTGCTACCATGTTTGGTGTTCTCACATGTCCGATCCAGAATGGCATTACATATCTCAACTTCCAACTTAAAACAAATAATTACTCGGCCAAAGATTGGGAGTGGCTGATTGAGTGATATTATAAAAAAATATCATCTTGGGAATACCGAACACTATCTCTGGCTGGTAGGGTGATATTGACCACGGCGGTTTTGTCACAGCTCTCTGTGTACTGTGCTCATTTGTTCTACTTACCCTCTAGCATCATTCAGCGTCTCAACAAGATCTCTGCAAACTTCATTTGGGGAGGTTCGTCCGCACACAAAAAAATCCACCTCACAAAAATGAAGGATATATCTTTACCCAAACAACAAGGCGGATGGGGCATCAAGGATCTTCGGCATTTTGGATGCGCGATTTTATGCCGCACTTTGTAGAGAGGCATATTCGGCTGCAGCCCATGGAGCAATCTCATTCGACAGAAATACATGAAGGGCAGGAATATTGAATTTTGGTACAGGCTTGGGCTCATTGGGCCTCGGAATGGATTAGCCATATGGCTCAGCATGAGGAAGATTGAAACTTTTTTCTTGTCTCGTTTACGATGGTGGATATATACTGGCAACAATGTTCTCATCGGCATCGACCCTAGTATATGTGGTCTTGGTGACTTACACATCCCAAGGGATCTCACCACTCATCTACAACGGCATGGTATATTCACATGGAACAAACTCATCTCAGAATGGCGTGGCTCAACACCAATCTGGAAGGATGGTACTGCTCTCTTCCTGCTGGATATATTGGATGGAAACTGGATATCGATCAAGGACTCATTATCCCGGGGAGGCTTCCATCGTCATGGCCCTATTGATCATCTCATCTGGATTGTTTGCAGTAATTGGAGGCCTGTGTCTGTCAGAGACATATATTCATATATGATCAGTTTCATATCTCCTAATTCTCTACCACCATTCCCTTTTGTTTTTTGGAAGGCGAGATGTCTGCTAAAATATATCCATTTTGCGTGGTTGGTCTTCCACAACAAGAATCTCTCATGGGACAATCTCAGGAAGCGTTCATGGCACGGCCCCAACAGATGTTCAATGTGTGAATTAGATGAAGAGACCAATCTACACATGTTTTTTAAATGCCCTTCCACTTTGCGGATCTGGTATGTACTGGCAAACTCTTTTGATTTTCCACTGATTGTTTTTGACTCTCCACGTGTAGCTCTTTTCTGGTGGAGCAGACAAAATGGGAATCGACGTTTTATCATTCTCATATTTCTATGGACTGCATGGAAATGGTGGAATTCTCGAATCTTCAATGATTCACATACGCCTGTTTCTATCATTCTGGACAATATCATGGCAACATGGTATATGATATATGGGTCTGATTGAATATGACTGTTTTTGATATTCACCTATATTCACCATATTAGACTATATGAGGCCATATACTCTATTATGACACACACTCAGCTGATTTCACACTCACATATATGTCTTTTGATATGTCAGTCTTACATATAACTGATGTGATTCAATGAATATGTACCAGATGTGGACTATACATACATGTATATTTGATTTTATATTTACTCAATATAATATATCATGCTTTTTTTCTCCTGAAAAAAAATTTATATAGTTAGGAGAGAGTTATTGAAACAATTATCAGAATTTTTGTATAGAAATATTTTATTTTAACATTCACAGGGGTTAGTTTTGGTAGGAAAGATTGGAGGATTTAATTATATAGTTAAGAGAGAGTTATTGAAACAATTATCAGAACTTTTGTATAAAAAAGTTCTTTTATTTTAACATTCATAGGGGTTAGCTTTGGTAGGAAAGATGGGAGGACGCAGATTAAAGATGAATATTTACTTTTATAGCCATAATGCATTTGTTGTAGTGGATCTTTTCATTGTGACTGTGAAGTTTAATTAATAATATCATAATTAATTTTACTTTCTTTTCTTCTTACATGTTTTTTTTTTTTTATATTTAGAATCCATATTTGATGGTAAAATTATTCAATATTATTGATTTAAATTTATTTTATGACAATCTTGAATACATAAATGATTTAAATGATTTAAATGCTTTGAATACATGATATTTGATGGGTTTAAATCACATTTGAGTTTATTTGTTGTAGGTTGAAATTCCAAAATGATACATGTTATCTAGGGTTCACTTGGATGTCATAAAAACCATTATTTTAATTAATTAATTATTTAATTTAATTATTTTCTAGATGTCATAAAACCATTTATTTTACTTATTATTATTATTATTATTAATTTTTTTTTGTTTTTGTTTTTTGTTTTTAATTTAATTTAATTAATTTTCTTAATTATTTACTTGACTAGTAAATGTGATTGATTGGGAATAGTTTGACTTGATCAAATTCTTTAGTCTTTCACATATTGTTGGGTGTGGAGCCTGATTATCTTCCTCATTGTTTAGAGGTTTTTTGTTTCAGCCACGTTGGATCCCTTTTCCTAATGGGGTGACAATGGTGCCCATATGATCGCCGAGCCCCCAACGAGGGTTAGGGGACAGTGGCCCTGAAGCTTAAAATAGATGAAAAATTATCTTGTAAAATATTGTAATTTTGTAGTTAATTTGAGCCATTCATTAGGAAAATGATATGACAGTAAAAGTTATGTTAATTTAAGGATTGTTTCCCTAAAAGGAAACCCTCAATTTATATGAGGGAATTTTATTGTGGCTGTGTATGATTATGATTATGAGCGAAAATGAGAGAGGAAAATGTGTGAGAGCAAAGAGGAAATTACAACGGATCTGTTGTAGGTTTTATCTCTTCATTTTGTTGGATAATATAAAAGGAAGGTTTGGTTGTTCTCTATGGATGTAGCCAAAATTGGGTGAACCACGTATATTTGTGTCTCTCTTGTTTTATGCGTTTATCTTTTTGTGTTTCCACAATAATTTTAAGTGTTTAATTGCTCTGTTAATTAATTTCTAACCAGTATTAGAGTCAGAGGTGTATTTGGCTAATAAACTGATATGAGAGAAGGGTTCCTATTTCGAGTGGGAGAAATGACGAAAGATGGTAGGTTTAGGGTCAAGAAATTTAACAGCCAAAATTATCAGTTGTGGAAGATGCATATGGAATATTATTTGTATTAGAAATATCTGTACCCACGATTGAGTGGAAAATCAAGGAACCCGACAAGTATGATGAACGAAGAATGGGATCCTCTCGACAAAAAGGAATTAGGAACAATACAACTAGAAGCGTCAATGGAATTCAACATTTCAAAGGAAACGATAACAAAAGGTTTTATTATGGCATTGGCCAAAATATATGAAAAACCCTCGGTCTCAAATAAAGTATTTCTTATGAAGCATCCATTTAATATGAATATTTCATAAGGTGGATGTTGCTGATCATTTAAATGACTTTAACACGATGACCAGTCAGTTAATTTTTGTAGGGGTAAATTTTGATGATGAAAATAGGGATCTATTGTTTATATTCTCATTGCCAAAAAGTTGGAATGGCTTAGTCATGGCTATTAGTAAATTTGTCTCTGGGTCTAACACTTTAAAGTTTGATGATGTTGTTGGTGATATTCTTAGTAAAGAAATGTGAAGGAAAAGCTCAGGTGAGATAAAAGGTAATTCTTTGACTGTAGATACTAGAGGAAGAAAACTCGAGAGAGGAAAGAGCCCAAAACATCATAGTAGGTCAAGGAAAGGCATATCCAAGTCTAGATTAGGGATAGTGTGCTGAAAATACAGGGAGAAAGGACACTTGAAGAAAGATTACAAATCTCAAAGGGGAAAAGAAGGAGATGGACAACAAGAGAATAATCATGAAGTGGATGTGATAGGTGATGTGTTGCAAGATGATTTGATTCTTTCATTAGAGAATATTATGGATGTTAGGGTGGTAGATTCAAAGGCTTTATTCCATGTGACACCTAATAGGAAACATTTTCATGACTATGTTCAAGGAGATTTTGGATAGGTTCGTCTAGCTGGTCATAAAACCTCTAAAATTGTTGGAATGGGTAATGTTTTTATAAAGAAATGGAATGAATAACAATAGATATTAAAGGAGGTAAGGCATTTCCCATATCTAAAGAAAAATATAGTTTCACCACGGAAATTGGGAGGTGAAGGTTGTGTAACTACTTTTACAGACAAAACCTGGAAAGTCATTAAAGGATCACTGGTAATCAAAACGAGAAAATGTTGGTACATTTTATTTATGCAATGGTATTTCTAATTTTTTTATTGCTTTAACCTCCACAAGAGTAGATATGACGCTATGGAATCACAACCTCGGGCACATGAGTGAGAAGGGGATGGAGGTTCTTCACTCAAGAAATTTGTTGTCAGATTTGAAGCATGTCGATTTGTATTTCTGTGAAAATTGTGTTTATGGAAAATAAAAGAGAGTCATATTTATCAGAGTTGGGAATGAAATGAAGAGGTTCAATCCTTTGATGATGTTTTTTATTCATTACATTGTTATCTTATTTCTAATGGGGCTTATTGACAACAACAACATAAATTCTTAGATTATCAACACTTCTAATATGGCCTTCATTGTGACTTGGGTTTTGAAATATGAAATCTTTATCTTCAATTTTTTCTTCAAATTCAAGCTTTAGAGACTTGGAGTTCGAGTCTTCTTTGCAATGAGACTTATCTATATAACCAAGACTTATTTTTTCATATGGTAACCTCAACCCTTAATGAGACAAATTATTCAAGATCCTCACATTCTTTGTCTTTCTTCATCATCTAGATCTTCATTACTTCTTCCATTCTATTTTCTTATTCAAGTTGGGATTTCAAGTAAATGATTTCTTCTTAAAAATTTATTTTTGTTGACTAAATTCTGCTTTAATTTTATTCAACAAGTCCTCAAATCTTTCCTTAAGATGACTTGTCAAAATATCTTCTATCTTTCTTGCTTCTTCCACCTTGATATTTAAGTGGCCAACTTCTTCTTCTTATTTGATAAGATTATTCACCAAGGCATCCTCATTCTATGTAGATTCCTTTAACTATGTCTTTAGAACAACAACACCATGATCCTTGTTTCCAATAGCTCCCTTTGTTCATTGTTGAGAGATGTGCTATTCCTTAGTTATTGTAGAGTAGTAGTGAGCTCATCTTCAATATATTTTAAATCTTGTGGTTGACCCCTTAATGCCTCTTCAATTGATAGAGATTTCAAAATCATAATAGTTCCATATTAAAAACCAATAAGTATCATTCCTATTGCATCCTTTTATCCTTCATTATCACTAGCTTTAAGCATGTTCCATATGTCATGAGCTGACTTACACTGCATCACTTTGACAAATTCTAAATCCGATAAGCCACTCAAAATCACATGCGTAGCTACTACATTGGATGTATAAAGTGACTTACCATATTTATCTATAGGAGGAGTATCAAAGACTTCATAATCGATCTGTACAATTTCCCAAGCATTAGCTCCTAGGGAAATGAGATAGGTCTTTATACTCATTTTTCAGAAAGCATAGTTGGATCCATCAAACAACGAAGGCTTTATTGCTAATATGATCATGGCATCTTTCATGAAATCAACCTTCAAGTAGTTAACTGTTCTTGAAGGAACCCACTCTGAAACCACTTGTTAGATAAAATATTACACTAAGGGGGGTGGGGGGGGTGAGGGTGGGGTGTGCGGGGAGGGTGAATCAATGTATCAACAGCCTTATAATTTTAACTGATTTCATTAATAATTAACCATGCAATAGTGCATCATAACAATAAATGAAATAAATAATTCATCACCACATAAACAAAAGAGGACACCAACTTTTACGTGGAAACCCCTATGGGAGAAAACCAAAAAATATTTTTCTTCTTCTTCTTCAATTCGTTAGAGATATATCTAGGCCTTGACCTACTGGAGGCACCCACCCCCAAGATGTGAAAGAAACTATTTGCGATAGGCTACAACCTAGTTGAGGCACCAACCTCAAAAGTCTGCAAGAAGCCACTTCCAAAAGGCTACAACTTGATTGAGGCACCAACCTCAAAGATTTGCAAGTTTCGACTTGTTGTAGGCTTCAACCTGATTGAGGCACCACCTCCATCTTCAACTTCATGTGGACCAATTTTCACAATATTTCAAAACGGACCCACTTTCTCTGCTATATGGGACTTCAAAAAATGATCATTTTAATGTTGTCACACTGTTGTCATCTATTAGAAAATTAGAAAGGTATAAATATTTTCTTTATATAGATAATTACTTGTGGCTTTCTTATCTTTATGTTATTTTTTATTATCTTTTAGTCCATTAAGAAATTAACAAAATAATAGCAAAAATATCACAAACACTAGATATATGCGAACAGGGGAAAAAACCCTATCTACGGGAAAAATCAGTCAACATTTCTTCCTTAATAAATTCACGAGATAATCTAAGAATCTTGACCTAGAAACAAACTTCCTCCTCACCAAGTCAACCTTTTCTTCCTTCTTGCAGATGATAACCCTTTAGCAACAACTTCGACCTAGTAGAAACAACTTGTAGTAGCAACAAAACTTCAACCTAGTAGTAGCCCAGCAATTACTTTTCCCTAACAGTTAGCCCAACAACAACTTCGACCCAATAGTTAGTCTATTTTCACTCTGTTCGTGAAGGTCTTTCCAATTCGTGTAGCCCCAAAAATCAAGGTAGCTTCATAACCCACTTTTTACATAAGAGCATTTTAATCTAGGTATTTAGACACCTTAAATACTTACCTCGTGGTCCCTTATAGAAGAAACACTCTGCTTTGTTGTAACTGACCGAGGTATCAACCGCGAACTCTATCATGAACCCTCCTATGATATAATCGAGTCAATGATCGACATTGCATGTCATCATATCTTTAGAGGCTTCTAATCTTCACACTAACTCCGGGGTCCAGAATATTGGACCGTCAAGCCTCCACCTTCCTTGGTCATCTGCCAATTTCGCGATCCACTCATACAATTCGACCGGGAAGGAACAAAAGAAGACCTCATGTATCTTTGTGTACACATATCTGTCCAACCACTATTCTTTCATCAATCACGGATTCCTGTTCTCTTTTGTTGCAAATTTGTGGATCTTTCTATCCAACTAGTCTTCGATCTCCTTCTTAGTTGGATTCCAATGATGCGACATCACACATCTCTTTATGCAGATCCCGGTCCCACCAACGGAACCATATGTTGTCTTGATGGGCCCTGACCTAGGTTCAACGTTAATTAGCCAAGCAAATCCCTACGGTACTGGCCTTTTCAGCATCGATCCGCAGAGCGCAGACTGAAGTCTCACCCGAAGCAATATGGGGGGATGTAGGAACCAAGTTTCCACACCTTTAGATGGCAGTGATGTCACTTTATACCCCAAACCTTCCTTTGCGTAGATCGATAAGCCTTTTAGGGCTTATCGATATACTTCCCTTAGTTGTCCTCTAGACCTCTGCGAAGGTCTACCACTATCTTTCGCATACCCTAAATAGGAAATTCTGACACTTATGCTCCTTTGTAATTACTCTTACTGCTGTATTTACCCAGATTAGCTTAAGGAGTGGATAACTTCAACATGCATTATGATTATCTTCACATAAACATATATTCTCACTTGTATTCATATAACAACGTAAAACACATAGATTCGTGCATCACTACAACATTAAATCATAAACCTAGTATTCAACATAACATAATTGCATGCATTCATAATAGAAGTAAAATAGCTCATATGCAAGTAATTCTAGAATAATTCTCTTTATTGATGTTCAGGGCTCCTTTGTGGACTCTAACTACCCTGCACACACAACTGTAGGGGTCCGTGCACTCAGCTGTGGACTTCTACCCTAGGCGTCTACGCACACAACTGTAAAGCCTCTTTCCTACGCTAAGACTCTTCACTCTTAGCTCTCACGGACCCATTACATCCATGACTCTTCAAAAATATATCTTAACTGAACTACTAAAAGACTCTTCTAAGGCTTCATTTTATACAATCCCATGGCCTGTGAACCATGGGTAGATCTCCTAAAACTGACATGACTTACATTAAACAAAGGGAGGAAACCCTTTATGACTCTTTACATCTACGTGCCCCGTAACCACAAAATGTGGAGACTTTACATTTCTTATACAAAACTTGGGCTTTCCGCCCCAAAGCTTGGGCTTTTAACCCCAAAATGGACCCTAGGGGACCCATTACCAACACTATTTCATTTGTCATAGTACGACCATGCCACATGTCTTCACGTCATTATCCCATTTGTATACTATAACTGCATAATCACCTATTGACATTAATGCCACATCACCTGTATGGCCTACCCAGTCAATGGCCCAGTCAACCCTACAGGTTGAATTTTTAGTTGTTTCTAAGCACTTTTATTTTTGAGAATATTTTGATCCCCTAGATTATTCCTCCCCACTGGAAGATTTTGGACCACCAAAAGTTCGTTTTTACTCAACAAGTAAGTGAGAGTATAGCTCCATCACTTTCCCGATCTTAATACACCTTTATTTACTTGGATTGGTACCTTTGAGCCCCACTCAAAGATACTCCACATTGCCTCTGCATGAAGTCCTAATTCTCCTATCAAGAATTGAGCCTTCCTGCAACTCATCTAAATATTCATGAGAAAAATATTCAATAGATGAAATTTGAACATTCTCCTCATGATCAACAATCATTGGAGGCTCATACAATCTCATTTTTTCCACATTCATAATAGAATAAATTTGCATATAAGGTGGCAAATCGAATCATAAAGCATTGTTACCAATATTCCCCAACATTTTGAAAGGACCATATTTGATTGGCTTGAGCTTTTTACCTTCATATTGAAGTCCTTCCTTACTGATATGCAATCAAAATTGATCTCCCACTTGGAAATCATGGTCAACTCGATGCCTGTCATGCCTTGCTTTGTATTTTTCTTTGATTTTCTCAAGTTTTTCTTGTACTATTTTATGCACTAGCTGAATTTGTTCAATGAAATTATTGAATTTTTCCACATCACTATGTCCGTCTATTACAATATCTTTACCAAAGATTAAATCCAAGGAAACTTTGGCAAATAATCCCAACAAGCTTCAAATGGATACACTCATGTAGATGAGTGCTTGGCATGGTTGTAGTCATGCTGGATGTAATGAAAATACCCATCACAAATTTTATCATTCTTACCACAATATCCATGAAGGAGATGCATTTTGTTTTTTACAATATGTAGTAAATTCGACTCTCAAATTCCCATACAAATGGAATCATCAACAAGCTAGAATAAAATCAAATGGCAAAGAAAATATTATTTCATATAAGTGATTTATTTAAAACATCACTTTTACAATAATACCCAATTGTGGGTATATGAAACATGTGGATTACAAAAGAGATGCAATATTTAACGAGACAAATAGTCCAACCATTTCTTACTCAACTAGGCTATGGAGTTTTCTTTCTACATTTTACTTTCTTTTGGAGATACTTCGGGGATGGGTACATTGTTCCTATTACTTTCATTTGAATTTTATTCCTCAGGAGATGTCATAACCAATTTTTCCTTCTTTGGATGAAGATGTGGATGCAGCTTCGAACATTTCTAGATGCAATTCCCACTTATATTACAATGAGTACAAAATATTTTGTGAGCATTTCTTGGCAAAAATATATTTGAATGTGGAAGAGGATATTCCTTCCTAGTCTCCCTTCATCAAGATATTCATTTTCTCGACAAATGCTTTCATTTTTTGGCATTTGGCTACACAATGGTTAGGTGCATGACAAAAAGTGAAAGGAAACATGAACCACAAAAAAATTATTCAAATCATCATGTTTTTTATAGTCAAAGAAGGCCTTTGAATAATTAGGATGCTTATAACTTTTATGATTATCCTTTGGATTATGAGTCTGGCGAGGAGAACTTGACTTAGTTCTTCCTTTGAAGCACTCATCTCTCTTTGGAGATGTTATTCCATAAACGTCATCATCATGATATGGTACTCCTTCCATTTACAAGAATTTTTTCTTCACGAATTTCACACTTCAAGAATTCCTTGACTTTGAAATTTTGGAGCATTCTCCAACTTCTTATTGAACATATCCCAATCCTTCATGTTGAGGTTTTGGTCTCACCTCAATAGGATTAATGATACCATGACTATGAATTCCAAGACCCTTACTATTGTGTCCCATTTTGGTCAACAATTTCATACCAATACCCTTGGTATGTTTATGAAATGATGTAAAAGAAGCAATATCATTTTTAAGAGAATGAATTGACCATGAAGTATCTTTTACCTACTTTTCTGCTTGTGACTCTTGGTCCTCTTCATGAAGATAAACCATACCCTTCCTCTTCTGTTTTGTAGATGAAGTGGTAGATGAAGATTCAAGCAAACTATTCTTGTGAGTTAACATATAAGCAGTGTTCTTCAATTGAAAAAGGGTACACACATTATTAATCCCATGGCCACAAACTTATCGAGTCTTGGGGAAGCTTTTGTAGATAAACATTCCCCAGTTTTCTCTTTAATGATATTTTGCAACATTAGGCACAACTTCTTCTTCTCATCCTCTGGTTCTTTGAGCAATCTTCTTAGTTCCACGTTCTCCACTTGAATATAAGAATTCCTCTCTTCTAGTTCTAGGAGCCTTGCATACTGCAAACTGTCGTCCATGCTTGCCCTCTAGTCATAACCTTCTCTGATACCAGTGGTATATAAATTGATCATCCTCTTAAACTTTGCAAGTTTTGATAAATTTGGGTCTTCAAATAATCACTTAGGTTGTAACTTATTCAAAAGTGAAAATTTCAGTTTTAAATGAACTTAAAGATGAGACAAAATCTTATGAAACCCAACATGATTAAAATGAAGAAGAGAACAACCAAGCGATAATGGAGTTTGTCCAATGTGGACTACATCTCCAGTCCCTGCACCAATGGATAGACCTCTTTATTGATCTCAGCAACAAAATAGAGTACATTACAAATCTTTGACTCAGAGTAAATATTCTTCTAGAGTGGCATTGTTTCTCCTTCAAAGAACTCTCACTCACAAGTTGACTCCCTCCTAGTTCATTTATCTACTATTAGTCCTGCAAATTGACAAAACTAGCTAACTAGGAAACAAACTTGTCCTTTAGCATGTCCACCGGGAAACACATTTTCTCAGGATCAACACTAATTCCACCACAAATAATGCAAATGATCAAACACTTAATCACACCAATAAGACCTTAGGCATCAATATTTAAGCCCTAAGTTTTGATCATATGGTTCCATGTGGCCAAGGGAATGGGCCAGAGGCCACGCGCCCATCGACACTTCACGCTATGGTCATATGGTTCGCCATGTGGCCATAGGTTGGGGCCACCTAGAAGCCCTCCAGCCCGAGCCCTCTGCCATTGGTCATGGTAGTTGTTACGGGACTGGGGTCAGGGGTTAACCACTCGTCCCCTTCGCCTTATACCACACTTTTGTTGGAGCCATATGGCCAGGGTTGGGGTTGAGGGCACATGTCCCTGAGATCAATAAAGTGGTCTAGCCATTGATATAGGGTCCAAATATGTATTCCACACTAGATGAACTCCGTTATCACTTGGGTTTCCCCTTCTTCAAAGAAACGTTCTCCTTAAGACAACTCTCAGTCACAAGTTGACTCCATTTTACAAAGAAATGATGATGCCAAAAGAGAAGGACTCTCATTGAATGTCACAATAGGTCCTCGTACACATTCTGAGAGCAAGAAGAAAAAATCCAACTACTTCATAATGAATTTTTGAAATGGTATTTTCCCACAATCATATTGATAATAGACTGAAAAGGCTTTCTCTAATGAAGAAATAAATGTTGCAGATGCACCTGGAAGGCTCAAAAATTCCTATCTAGGCTCTTTATGTGCTAAAAAAGGTCTCCATATGGCCTCAAAGCATTCTTTGTCTGCAACACAAAAGGACTTGGCTCTACAAATTGTTCAACATACAGTTCTCAAATAAAAAAAAATACTTTCATTGAGTTGAGAACACCTAAACACTCCTGTGTAGGCTCTTCTTGGACTCAAAAAGGTTGAAAATTGGCCAATATAGGCTTTCTTTCTCCTTTCTTTGCTATTTGTCCTGCAAATTGACAAAAATAGTTAACTAGGAAATGAACTCGTCCTTTGGCAGGTCCGTTAGGCAATAAATTCGCTTGCGAACAACATTGATTCTAAGAAAAACGATGCAAATTATCAAACACATAACTGCTCCATTCAGACCTTAAGTGATGATTTTTAAGCCCCAGGTCTTGATCATATGGTGCCATGTGGCTAGGGGCACATGCTAGAGGCCACACACCCGATGGCACTTCACACTCTAGTCATATGGTTCATCATGTGGCCTTGGACTGGGGCCGCCTGTCAACCCTCCTCCATTAGTCATGGTAGTTGTTATGGGAATGGGGGGTAGGGCCAGGGCTAACAACCTGCCCCTATGCCTTGTGCCACAGTTCCATTGGATCCATACAACCGGAGTTGGGGACACGTGCCCACCCCTCCGATCTGGGACCTCCACCAATGTTCTTGATCATTTCAATTCAAAAGGACCTGGGACTAGGGATTCCTGCTCTACTCCCCTGCTCTGCACAACACATGTTTATATGAACTCCATGTGACCCAGGGGATGGGCCATGTGCCCCGCCCCCCTTCCCCAATGTGCCAACTCTTAAACTTTAAAAATAAATTCGCCACCAAAGTTAATAAGAAACATTGATGGCTTAATGGTTCAACAATTCATTGATAGACATGAAGTTGTGGGTTTGAATCTGGCGGGGTTGGTCGGACCCTAAACAAATTTTTTCACGAAAAATGAGGGTCACCTGGCACCCTCCCATTGGGCCATGTGGTGCCTCATGATTGGTCCACCCAAAAACACAACCGCAGATGCAACTACGCCATTTGTCCCCATACGGCCATGCCACATGTCAGCATGTGATTAAGTCATTTTTACATCATACCTAATGTTGTAACATTATTTGGTTTTGATAAGTTAGTATATTAGTAAAAAATAATTTTTAAATGTTAAGTTAGGATATGGATGCAAAAGAAAGAAAAGTTAAAATGTTAGGCCAATTTAATGTTTTATAGACATCCATATGAATAAAATGTTAGGTGTTAGCTGCCCTAAATAAAAAAGGCAAAAGAGAAGTAAAATGTTAGGGAAAAAAAAAGAATGGCTTCATTTGATATTTTATAAATGCATAGGTTGCTAGTCAAAATGCGCCACAAGTCAAATATCAAATGTGATCTTCATTTGCATAAGAAAAAAGACAAGGAGTAAAGGTTTTGCTCTAAGGTTTTATATATCAGTTAATTTTGGTATTAATCCCTATACCTAAGTTTAAAACCCCCAAATTAACCCTCTGCTCATATTATCCTCCACCTTCATATACCTAAGGTTTAACACCCCTCATATATTACACATATTGCCAATGCATTACATTATTAATTCTCAACTCCACCAAGAACAACCCATCACGTCATGAGTTAACCCTTCGACACATCACGCTCCATCTCTACCCATCTCCCAAGATTTGACAGCTTATATGACATTTCATCCCCCCCTCATCATCTGAACTTTACTATTGGGGGTGGGGCTCCGAAATGGGCGGCATACGAAACCACACCCTCCCCTACATGGTAGAACTAGAGATTTTCGAACCCCCCTTGGGTGAAACCACTAACCACTCTCCCCCCCTGAAAAGTTGTTTCCCTTATAGCCAATACCATTCTCCTACGCGTTGCGCTCCTGCCACTCACCTTCTACCACGACTTTTTCCTGTTAAATCCACCAATTACCTCTACTCCCTCCAGAATTAATCCGTTAAGTAATCAATTGGCTTAGTTGTTAATCCAACGCACCCGCTCCACCTCCAACGGAAAAACTAGATTGATTATATAAACCCCCCTTTCGCTTGTGAGCAAGTTACTGAATTCATGAATTTTCACTATTATTGATTTGTTACAGGTGTGCTGGACTAAAAATTCAAATGTTTCTACCTGCTAGCGACATTGTTTTCTCATTCTTTTTAGTTGATTTCCTCTGTTCTTGCTTCCAGAACCTGATTCCTCTCTATGTATTCAAGCCTCCAATCCAGTTTTGACTCTTGTCCTTAGCTTTATTAAAAAATTCCTTGAAAGGAAAAAGGGCGAGAGGAACCTCTTAATCCTCTGATCTGTCCTCCCATAGATTTTCATCACATACCTTTGGCTGACAAAGACTTCAAAATCCATGAAGCTCTCTGCGAATTAGAAATATTTGAGATGTATTGTTGGCTTGAGGACAAATACATTGACAAGTCCAATGACATTTAGTTGTGGCAGTCCAATTTACCCCACTATATTTTTCCTCATACCTACAACACCCCAAAGTTTATTAGAAAGTGTCATGCATCATATTTTCCAAGCCAAAGGGCCATCATTACTCCCACTAGAGAAATTTTGTTTACTGTCACTCCTCAGGCCATAGATCAAATGATGCAATCCCCCTCAGTATAAAATGCCACCCCCTTTTCATGTGAAGCACTTGTTGAGTTATACCAGAAATTAGACTTTGCCAAGAGGGCCCAAACTCTTAAGCTATTCTCGACATAAGATGCCTCACTACCAAAGAAAAATACTCCCTATCCCTCCTCTATTTTCCTAGAGAGAGCCAAGTAGATTATCATAGGTGTTTCCTACCTCCTTGGCTACTACTTTGATCAATGGGTAGAAGAGGCCATCATAGGATTTCTGTCCATTTTCTCTGCTCATTCTAAACGCTCCTTTGTGTTTAACTTCAACTGATTTCTTACAGAATCCATTCATTAGCAACTTATCAAATTTCCAATTGAGGAGGTATTCAAGTATTCTTCTATATTAGTTTATATGTTCTTATACTTTCAGGGAGACAACATCAATGTTTCCTTACAAAATTTATATGCAGAAGGGAACCAGAAGCTAGTCATCTTTTGGACTACTTTGGTGATGAAGGAACAAAAACAATATACATAAAAATAATTTACATAAATGTTTATTCATCGAGCAATTAGTCTTCCGAGCAGGAGGATAGAACCAAGGATCAATGAGGAAATTATAAGGGTGTTGCAGCTGTTAGACCAAGTTTAGACAGGGGATTGATACCTCTACCAAAACTATATAGAATTGAGAATATTTAGATGTGAGCTTGCACCTTACAAGATGCCTAAATTCCTCCCAATGTGGATTTTTTCTCTAGAGTACATAAGGCAAATGCTAAATATGGATGAAATCCACTTTGTTGCTGACAAGAAGAAGTCACAGTTTAAAATCAAAACACAGATTGGGCCTTTCATTTGAAACACAAGATCAACAAGGGAAGAAGAAGACAAACTTCTAAAGGAAATGCAGTTCAACCTAAGCTTTACATGGTCATATGATCCATTAGGGATCATTTCTAAATTAAGACTAGAAACTAAATCTACTCCTTATTTTCACACAGCTAGGCCAGAGATAGAGAAGTACAAAAATCAGTTAGAATGGGTTGAGAATACACTACAAGAGGCAGAAGAATAGCTGGTATCATCATCTACAGTATAGACTCCTACCATGCAGGATAAAATAGCTAAGAGAAGCAGAGAGGAAGATTCCCCTTCAAGGACTAACATTTTCAGTGAGGGATTCAAGATTCTATATAGAATGAAGGCTAAGCTTAGTTCCAAACTAAGCCTCAGTGGAGATTTAGCGCAGGAGACCATTATCACCACCAATGAGCCACTTGTTTCCTCATTAGTGGGTGATCAAACCAAATAGTCTCCCACTACCTCCACAAATTCACAAGAGTAGCAACAAATTATGCAGACCAACACATCTACTTCGGGAGAGAAAGACAAAAGTATAATGGACATATTTAAGGAAATAAAAGTAAGGAATGAGGCCTTGAATATTAACACTTACAACCAATTCTAGAAGAAGACTTCTGGTGCTCAAAGCAGGCTGCTGTTAGCCTTTGATTCTGAAAAAAGGAAAATGCAAATGGCAATCCTCTAGGCATAGGTTCTCTAGCCCAAGGCAACATCAGACTACAAGAAGAAAATTTTGAGTTTGATGTAAAAGATATACATCCCATTGACCAAATGGAGATGCATAAGCAGACTGGTGAAATGATATTTTCAACTGTTACAAGAACTTTTATGTGTTTATCAAAACTGCAAGTTACCTTAGCAAATGTCAGATCACAACTGAAGATGGAGAAGGTCTCTGCACTTGCCAAAGACATTAGGATTAAAACACTGGAGGACTTGGTGATCAAACTGGGTTATGACCCTTCAAACATCAATTTTGTAGAGGAACTTGTGAAGAAAAAGAGTTTAGACATAGAAACATTAAGGAAGCAGTTAAAACTTCTAGCTATAGAAGATCCTTTGGCCAAGGATATTGAAGAGACAAAGACACAAAAGGAAGATACGATGAAGCCCGTCATGGAGCTGATTGCACAACTTAAGAAAACATAGACAAAGATGGAGAAATTGATTAAAGAAAAGGAAAAAGTTGCTAAAAATATCGTTGTCTCTTTGGAAGCACTTCTCATCACATCCATTCCTACAACCATGTCTGCTACAAAAAGTATAGGAGATGTTGCAGATCAGTTGGAAAATGGAGTATAAAACATGTCCCTCCAGACCGAAGAGATCAAAAAGTTGCAAGATCAAGTGAAACTTCTATAGGAACATGAAAAGAAAACCGAGACTTTTCATGAATCAGAGCTTCAAAGAGATCAAAATCAGATAGAGGCATGAAAGAGGTCAACAGCCAAATATTCTATATGCCACATAATATCATTGAAGAAATAGATGAAATCTGGGCATGTATCCAGATTATTTTTTTAGCAGAAGGAACTCATGGAGAAAGCAAAGAAGACCATTGCTAGTATCAATGCTCAACTGGGAGAAGTTCTTGCTACAACCAACAACATCATAAAGTTCCTTAATTCCAAAAACAAATATGAGCTGGATGATCTAGGAGTGGATGAAAGAACAAAACCCATCTTGGAGGTGAAGAAATTTCTAGGAAAGAAGAACTTGGTTGTACAACCGACAGAGAAGTGTCACTCTCTAGAAGTAGCAGTTACCAGGTTTTTCACTAGGATTGATGCATTGAACAAGAAATGTTTTCCTTCACCATTTGTAATCAATGACAAATTAATGACTAAGGAAGAGTAAACAAAGAAGGTTTAGGGAATTGCCAAGGATAAATTTAAGTCTTCCAACATCAGAGGTTCTATGACAGGCAGAGTGTTTTACGAATCCATCAACAACATAAGTTTTATTCAACATGAGATAAAACATATTTTTACAGTAAAACCCACTTTTGCTTGGTATACTGAGGTAGATGAAATCTACCGCAAGGTAACCAAGATTTATATTCTAGATGAAGAACGGTGGGATAAGTTATGTGAATTTCAGGATTAAAGGATAGGTCAGCTTCACTAGCGCAACACCCGAATAATGGCCACTCAGCAACTGCTCTCCTTCAAAGCAGGGCCATATGTTTAGATTCATTTCTTTTCCTCGAATGAATTCTTTTCTGTTAATTCTAAGTTATTAATAAAATTCCATGTCACTCAAGCATTAACATAATATTTTTGTAATTTTTCTTAAATACTTCAATTTGTCGAAGTATTTAGGGTTGAACCCTTAAACTAGTTATCAAGAAGATTTGTATTAAGCTAGAGCATTTTTGAGATAATAAAAGATTCTAAATGTGCCTCATATGGTCTGTCTCTCAATGAGTTTTTTTCATCTTAGTTTTTCATTATGTCTTCTTCATATAAATTAATTCTTTACAGTCATCCCATTTAAAATTTAATTGAATATCAGTTCAATTTTGAATCCTATGTGAAGTTGTGATTTAAATAAGAGATTAATTTGTAGAACTATCTGTTATTGTAAATTCCTCTTTGAATGTAAATTACACTAGATTTTTGTAATATTCTATTGATCAAGGAAACACTATTTTCTTGATTTCTTCTTATAAATGATTAAATACTCAGTTTGAATACTAATAATTTAATTATATTCTATTGATCAAGGAAACACTATTTTCTTGATTTCTTCTTATAAATGATTAAATACTCAGGTTGAATACTAAATCAATTATACTTCTCCACATTCTTCTTATTCATCCAACTAAAATCAAAATAACCATGTGCATGTAAAGAACAACCTTTTATTTTATTAAGAATCTTTTTAAGTTTAAAGCACAACAGTTCACTGGTTATCCAATCATTAAAATCAACAAAACATTTTAGATGCTTTGGCATAACCAATTGACATTAGGTTATCTCAAAGGACAACATCAGATTGGGGTCGTTGCTGGGGAGCAAAGAATTGAAAGCTAAATTTTCCCTGGGGAAATGATTTTCCATTTCCTTTAAGGTGAATAAAGTATAAGGATATAGGTCAAAATCTTTCACCTGGTGATTCCACTGGTCCAAGTTGTCTCCTTTTAATCACACTAGATCACGTTCTAATTTTGAGATTGTTAACCCTCTACCAGAGCCGGAAAGAGTTATTAGGGGAGCTCTTCAAGGAGATGTAGAACACATTCTTCTTCTTCAGCTTTACACCCTAAAGAAATCTCATATGTAGATCCGTTTTCATCTGTACCATGCCATCCTAATTGGATGGAACTACCTCCTAGCATTTCTAAGCTCCATTCTAGAGGAGTAGATCATCAATCAACCTTTTTTATACAGTTACTTGAGTCATATCAAGTCCCATCCATTCTTATAAAATTTCCTTCATTTGAGGAAGAATTAGGTTTACATTTACCTGAATTCAAGCCTCAAGATTTCATTACTCCAACTCCTTATTCTATTCCATCAACCTCAACTAATATTGAAGAGACATTTTTTGTCTATTCGAATCCTTTGTTTGATAATAAGAAATACTTTCCACCAGGAGTTCATAAGTTGGTCATTAAAACCCCTTTGAGATCCTCAAAAAGATCTCCTCCCTCTTTCTCTCATCCACATACTAATACCCCTATGGATTCATATTCATCTCCTACATCTTCATCTTCATCATCCTCCTCTTCTTCATCATCATCCACTTAGTTACCCCATACTCCCCCTACTGTTATGGCTTTTTGACCCATTGTGAAAGCAAGATATGTTGCTCTAGGTTTCCCTGCAAACTTAGGAGATTTTCTTGATGGATATCTAAAACATTTTCCAATATTTAATGGAGAAATAGGTCCCTCAGCAGAAGATCACGTATTAGCTTTCCTAGATTTTTCTAACAATATGAACATAGAAGAGGAAAATGTTTATATGAGATTATTTGTACAATATTTAGAAGGAAATGTTAGGATCTGGTTTAGGCAACTTAGAGCTGACTCAATTAGAAAATGGAATGAGATTATAACTATCTTTAAAAACCAATGGGGGGTAAAGAAAGATCATGTCTACTTTCTCACTGAATTTGAAGAATTGAAGAGAAATCCTAGTGAGCCAGTTGTTGAATTCATCAAAATATTTAACAAACTCTATCATAAAATGTCTACTGATTCTAAACGACTAGTAGCAGCTGCAAAGATCAGTTTTTCTAGAGAATTTGATGATGAATTTGCAGTCATGCTAAGGGAAATGGTTTCTAATACATTAGAATACATGCACACAAATGTTATAGAGGTAGAAGATAATAGGTCAACTTTTGGCAAGCTTAAAGATAAAGCAGAGAAAGAAGAAAGAAAACTAAAAGCTAGGGTTGATGAATCATCTTCTTCCAAATCTAAACTTGAAGATAATAAAATTGATGAAATTACATCTTTACTCAGAAACCTTTCTAATAGGATTTCTAAAATTGAAACACAACCTAGAACTGCTAAGCAAACTATTGTCAGACCTCAAGCTCAAACTCAATTTCGAAGAACCCCTGAAATGCAAATTCTTCAGAGACCAAGTTCTGATCAACATGTGCAACCACCTTTGTTGATTGATGATCAACAACCATAGGATATAGGCCCTTTAATTACAAAAGATATCAACAATACTGATTCTTCAGCAGTACAAATGGCAATAGTTCCTTCATCTTCACCTCAGTCTTTTGAACAAGAACAAGGAGATGCTCAAATTTCAAAATACCTAGCATTCTCTGAATTCCTGATTGTGGAATTGAATAAGAGGTATGATATAATACCCAGATCAGGTCCTGGTAGACCTCCAAAACCATAATTGAACCTATAATGAAAACCATTCAAACAGAAACTCCAAAACCTCAGACTCTAGAGTCATCCACTGAAACCCTTTCATCTGACAAGACTATTTTGACAACTTTTAATATTGAAAAGGAATTGGAAAGGGTCAAGATTCCTATACATTTAGCTGAAATTTCCAAAAGACCTGGTTATAAAAATCAAGTGTCTAAATGGATACAATCCTCTAGTGTAGATGCTGAAGGAGATGTTATTAGTTTGCAAGATGAAAAGCCCTTGGTAGTGTTTGGACCTAGTTCTGATATGATCGATGAAATTGTTCCACCAATTTATGTAACTTTAAAGACTCATGAATTTCTTCTGTATAACTGTATGTTGGATTCTTGAGCCTCTGATAACCTTATGTCGAAGGTAATTATGGATCGACTTCACTTACAAGTTACCCGTTCTTATCATGATCTTTACACCTTTGATTTAAAGAAATTACCATGCCTAGGATTGATCAAAGACCTAGTTGTCACCTTAGCTCAAATAATTGTCAAGAGTATAGTTTTAGACATAGTTGTCACTGATATTCCTACCAAGTTTGACATGCTTCTATCTAGATCATGTTGTGCTAAAATTGGAGGATCACTTCAGATGGACATGTCTTTTGCTACTTTTCCAGTCTACAGAGGTGAACATTTAAGGCTATATAGGGAAGTCAGGTTCCTTCATACTGTTTTTAGGTATGATCAAGCAAAAAACCACCCTATCTATGCCGTACATCAAGATTTAGGTTTCCTTTAGTTATCTTCACAAAGTTCATCAAACACTCAATTTGCCTTTGAAAATATAGTTTCCAAACCCAAAGTTGTAGAATCAGATATCTGGAAACTTTTTTTTGATGGCTCTTACTCAAAAGAAGGAGAAGGAGAAGGAATTGTTTTAATTTCACCAAATATAGAAAACATAACTCAGTCATGTAAACTTGAATTTGAGGTCACCAATAATGTGGCTAAGTATGAAGCTTTTCTTCTTGGTCTTGAGCTAGTTATAAGTTTAAAGGTTCAAAACTTAAGTGTCTTTTTTGATTTAGAGCTTATGGTGAACCAGGTTAGAAATATGTGTCAAACGAAACACCCAAGGCTTAGGTCCTATAGAAATGAAGCTTGGGACATAATTGAAAATTTCATTCAAGGATTTAACATAACTTCCATTCCCAGAGATGAAAATATGCATGTTGACTCACTAGTTGTATTAGTAAGCTCTTTCAAAATCCCTGAGCCAGTATTATTAGAATACCAAATTCAAGTCAAGTATAGACCATCAATTCCTAATAACCTTAAACACTGGCATATTTTTGAAGATTATGAATAATTAAAATCTTTTCTTTAAGTCATTGATGAATTCTCAAATATGCAAATTGAAGGAGATCAAAACGACATTTAAGAATTAAATCAACAAAATCCAGAAACTTCATTTAGTCCTAAAATTCTTGATCATGATATCATCCAATTATCTAATAATTATATTCCTAAAGGATTAGTTCCGTTGGAAAAACTATTCGATAATAATGATGTCTCTAAAAATCCCCTGTTTAACTCACCTGAAGAAGAAATCAAAGATTGCAATATTGGGACTTTAGATGACGTGAGAATATTAAATTATCATCAACCTTACCTTTGGATGTAAAAATCAAATACTTGAATATTATTATAAAAATTACAAAGATGTTTTTGCCTAGCCTTATAATGAGTTAATAACTTATGATACATCTTTGATTGAGCATAAGATTCCTTTAAAACCAGAAGCAAAACCCTTTCAACAAAAACTAAGAAGAATCAATCCCATACTACTCCCAACCATTGTGACAGAACTTAAAAAGATGCTTGATGCTCATATCATGGTACCTTTAAGGTATTATAATTGGGTATCCAACCTAGTTCTTGTTAGAAAGAAAAATGGTGAGATTAGGCTATGTGTAGACTTCTGAAATCTGAACAAATCATGTTTAAAGGATAATTTATCCATTGCCCAAAATGGATCATCTACTTTTGAAAGTTTCAGTTGCAAATAGGATTTCTATGCTAGATGGATTTTATGGTTACAAATAGATCACGTAAGTCAAGATGACCAAGACAAAACTGCTTTCACCACACCTTGGGGTACATTTATGTATGCTAGAATGCCATTTGGGTTGCCCAATGTTGGATCCACTTTATAGAGAGCCATGGATCTAGAATTTATAGGTAAAATATCTGAATTTACTATCATTTATTTAGATGATTTAACTATTTTCTCTGGTTCTGATGAAAATCATTTAAAACACTTGAGCAAGGTTTTTGATAGGCGAAGAAAATTTGACATATCCATTAATTCGAACAAATCTTTATTAGGTAATTACTAGGTAATATAATCTTTAGATCAGTGTAGGAAATTAATAGGTAATATAATCTCCAAGGAGGGAGTTATAATTGACCCAAAAAGAGTTTCAGCTATTCAAACCCTATCTCTACCAAGGAATAAGAAAGAGATACAAACCTTCCTTGGAAAGATAAATTTTCTGAGAAGGTTCATCCCAAATTATGTTGAGATAGTTAAAGATATAACAGATATGCTGAAGAAAAACAATGAAGTGAAATGGAAAGTTCCTGCTAGATATGCTTTTGATCACATCAAAAAGGCTATATCTAAGGCCCCTACATTAGCTAGCCTTGATTATTCTTCATCTTTTAGCATATTTTCTTTTGCATTTGAGACAACCTTAGCTACTATACTTTTACAGAAAAACCCAAATGGTGATGACCAACCTATAGCCTTCTTTTCCAAAGTTATGAGGGATGTTGAACTTAGGTATGATATTATTGAAAAACAAGCTTATGCCTTAATTCAAGCCCTCAAATCCTTTAGAACCTATGTCCTGCATTAACACATTACAACTTATGTCCCTAATCATGCTATTAAAACTGTTTTGACCCAGCTTGATACTGATGGAAGAAGAGGGAAATGGGTTGCTAAAATCCTTGAATTTGACCTTGAAATTAAGACCACAAAGCTAGTAAAAGGCCAAGGCCTAGCCAAATTGTTAGCTGAATCCAACTGCAAAGTATTGAGGATAAATCTGGTTTCTAAAATGTCATCAGGGGAGAATCCACAAGAACCTTCCTTAACATCAAGGGAGAATCCACAAGAACGTTCCTTAATATTAGGGGAGAATCCACAAGAACCTTCCTTAACAACAAGGGAGAATCCACAAGAACCTTCCTTAATATCAGGGGAGAATCCACAAGAACCTTCCTTAATATCTGAGGAGAATCCACAAGAACATCCTCCTCTTAGAGAAGGGGAGAATCCACAAGAACTTCTTTCTTCAGATCAAGCCATTCTTGTTCACATAGATTAGAAATAGCTAGTTTCTAATTGGTACTCTAATGTTGTGTAGTTTCTTAGGGATTTTCATTGTCCAATTGATATTAACTTGAAGCAGTACAAAGCCCTGAAGCTTAAAGCAGTAAAATATTGCATTATCAATGCTAATCTATACTGGAAAGACCATCTTAATATCCTTATTATTTGTTTAACTGAAAATGAAATAGAGTGAATTATAGATCGGTTCCATGCAGGGTTTTGTGGTGGACACTATGCTTGGAGATCAACATCCTATAAAATTTTAAAAGCAGGTTTCTATTGGCCCACACTTTTCAAAGAAGTTGGAGCAAGAGTAAGAAGTTGCAAACCATGCTAATTATTTTTAGGAAAACAGAATCTGTCAGCACTTCCTTTGGTTCCACTGTTGGTTCATGCTCCTTTTCTACAATATGGGTTGGAATTTATAGGGGAAATTCATCCATAATCAAGTAATCAACACAAATGGATTTTAACTGCTACAAACTATTTTACGAAGTGGGTATAATCTATACCTGTTAAAAATGCAACTGATACTGTCGTCATTAAATTTATTGAAGAAAACATCCTATCAAGATTTGGATGTCCTCAACAGATTGTTACAGATAATGCAGTAGCTTTCAACAGTGTTAAAATGATTGAATTTTGTAAAAAATATTCATTCATATTACACCATTCTACACCATACTATCCATAGGGTAATGGCCTAGCAGAGTCTTCCAAGAAGAGTTTAGTTAATGTCATTAAGAAGATTCTTGAAGACCATAAAAAGAGTTGGGGCAACCATCTAATCCATGCAATTTCGGCAAACAAAGTCTCTCCTAAGAGATCAATAGGCAAGTCTCCTTTGCAATTAGTTTATGGCAAGGAAGAAGTTTTTCCTACTCATTTAGCTTTACCTGTTATGAGATTACTTCTAGAATCCTATGAAGAAAAAGATGATTTCTTAAGAAGGATTAATCAAATTATTGAGTTAAATGAAGATAGGGATGAAATTCAGTACAAGCTAAGGAAGTACCAAAATAAGATGAAAGAACTGTTTGACAGAAATGCTAGGGAAATAAATTTTAAGAATGGTGACCTAGTGCTTAGATGGGATACAAGGAGAGAAGATAAAGGAAAGCATGCAAAATTTGACACCCTTTGGTTTGGTCCATTCAACATTGCAGAAGTAAAAGGGAACAATACATTCATCTTACAAAATCTGGAAGGAGAGTATTCCTCATTGCCAGTCAATGGGAAATACATGAAACATTACATTCAATTTTGATTTTTCATTCATTCATCATCTGTAAATATCCAAAGAGTTTATTTTGTTTTTGAAAAAGTTTCAAGTGAGTATATGTTTTAGCAAAGACTCCATAGCCCGAAGAGAAGGCACATGGATCTGCTTGTTCTTTGCATCCCACAAGGGGAAGAAGTCCCTAGCTGGAGCCAATGTTGCAACATTATTTGGTTTTCATAAGTTAGTATATTAGCCAAAAATAATTTTAAAATGTTAAGTTAGGATATGGATGCAAAAGAAAAAAAAGTTAAAATGTTAGGCCAATTTAATGTTTTATAGTTATCCATATCAATAAAAAATGTTAGGTGTTAGCTGCCTTAAATAAAGAAGGCAAAAGAGAAATAAAATGTTTCTGGATCTGAGCTTCAGGTGCCCTTTCAACCTTCATGTTTGCACTCTCTTGTTGTTGGTGCTGGATTTCTATGGGTTTAGCTGCTACAGGAATTCCTATAGGAGCTCTTGTAGCTGCTTCTCCCCTTGAAACTCCAGCTTCTTCCTATGCTTGGAGCTCGAGGATGATGCCAGAGGTGTAGATAAATATGGAGAGGTAGTAGGTAGGCTTCAGGTGAGGTTGATGGTTCTTTTTCCTCTCATTTTTTGTCTTTTATTTATTTATTTATTGAAAAACTGTTTTTCTGTGTTCTTCTTGGACAGGAAGAAAAATGATGCTTGGGGTTTGATGTAGGTTTAGAAATGATGGAAAGGAGGTTTGAAGATTGTAGGAGGGATTATAGGTTCTTCATGAAGCTTCTTTGTCCCTCAAAATGCCTTCTGTAGCCACTTCTGGCTCTCTGTAATTCCTACAGGAGCCTCCTATAGAAAACACAGTTTTTGAAAAAGAGGTACAGTGGGGTGAAAGAAATGCCAAAAACGATGGAGGAAGGTGTGGAGAAGATGAGTTGGGTTATAGTATAAATGTTAGGTTCCCCTTGGCACCTTCTTCTACTCCCTGTAGTCCTCTTGCAAACCTGCAATGAAAAAAAAAATAAATTATTTTCTTTCTCCTTTTTTTTTTTTTTTGAAAACAACTAGGGCACCTCAGAGAGGTTTTCACCCTAATTGCCTGCCCTAGGTGCCTCCAAGGGAGGTTTTCACCTAGGGATATTATTATTTTTTCCTCTTTTTTTTTTTTTTTGACATCACTGGGCCACCTCAGAATAGATTTTCAATCCATTGATGGGATTCAAGCGCCTCATGGAGGTTTTCACTTGAATCCTTATTTTTTCCTCTTTTCTTCAGTGAGTGGGTGAAGTGGAAGCTAAGACATGCTCTACTACCATCACTATTTTATTCAATTCTTTGATGAACTCTCCCTTGGAGAGGGGTTTCTTGTAGACCTTCAATCGATGTCCATTGACAAGCATGGGGATGGCTTCATCATCAATGGTTCTGATCAGAATTGAAACATTGTCATTGCATTTCTCCACAGTGTAGGGTCCCAGCCATCTTGTCCTCAGCTAGCCTTTGAAATCCTTGTATCTTGAATCATAGAGTAGTGCCCAATCTCCTTCTTGGAATTACTTCTCCTTGATATTTTTTTCATGCCATATCTTTCTCTGAAGTTGAACTACCTCTATATGGAGAAGGGCTTGCAATCTATATTCATCTAGTCCATTGAGCTGAAGTAATCTCTCCTTCTGAGCATGGCTGAGGTCTAGGTCCAGTTGAGCTACCATCCTTAGTGTATTGAACTCAAATTCTATTGACAACAAAGCCTCTTCCCATAGACCAGTTCATAGGGTGTGAACCCGGTGGTGGTCTTCCATGTGGTGTTTTAGGCCCAAGTGGCCTCAACTAATCTATTCACCCAGTATTTTCTGTTGCTACTCACTACCATGGTTAGGATCCCTTCCAATGCTTTGTTAGTGACCCGCACTTGCCCGTTGGCTTGTGGATGGTAAGGGGTGGAAGTCTTGTGCTTGATCTTATGATGTGTGAGCAGGTCTTCAATCAGGTTGGAAGTGAACTGACTACCTTGATCTATGACCAACTCTCTCGGATACCCAAACTTGTAGAATATGTTTTCTCTTGAAAACTCAGCTCCTTTTTACTTTGTTGCTGCTTTGATTGCTTTTGTCTCTGCCCACTTTGTCAGGTAGTCGGTGCACACAATGATGTATTGTTTCTGCTTTGAAGGAGGGCTAGTAGGCCCCACAAAGTCCATGCTTCACTTCTCAAATGGCTCAAAGGTCACTTGAGGTTGCATGGGCATCTCATCCTTTGGAGTAGGTTTCCCCATCCTTTAACATCGGTCACACTGGCTTGTATATCTCCTCACATCCTGATGAAGAGTGGGTTAGTAGTAGCCTGCGTGCAATATCTTGAAGGAAGTTCTTTTTGCTGCAAATGACCTCCATAAGGCCCATCATGACAGGTCATGAGGATGTCAAGGAATTCTGCCTCCCTGACACATCTTCTCAAGATCTGATTTGGGCCAAGTTTGAAGAGATTTCCTCTAATCTAGGTGAAAGGGGCGCTTTTCCTTACTATCTTGTTCTTCTCTTTTGAGGATAGGCATGGTGGGAACTGCACTAAAATCAAGTAGTTTGCTATATCAGCAAACCATGGAGAGAGTACTGATATAGCAAACATATGTTCATTTGGAATTTGGTCATCCACCATTCCTTCTTCACTTGTAGGCAAATTTACTCTAGACAGAGTCAACAACAACATTTTCATTACCAAGCTTATCAACAATGGTTAGATCAAACTGCTATAGTAAAAGAAACCATCTAATAATGTGAGCATTTACATTTGGTTTGTTCATTAAATATTTAATTGCAGCATGATCAGTGTGCAAAAAGATTTGATAGCCTGTGATATAATTTCTGAATTTGTTTAAGGAATGCATGACAGCTAGGAGTTCCTTCTCGATCATTGTATAGTTTAACTCTTCCTTTGCCAAGTTTTTTCTTATAAAGTATACGACATAAGGATACTTTCATCAATTTGTCCTAAGGCTGCTCCTATTTCTTGTTTCGAGGCATTTGTGTGAATGTGGAAAGGTAGGGCCCATTTTGGGCCTCTTAGAATTGGGGCTATCAGTAACTTGCTCTTCAAGGTATCTAGGGCTTCTTGACAGTTTTCTGACTATATGAGCTCAACATCTTTGCCTAAGAGGCCAAACAAAGGAGAGGCTAGCTTGCTGAAATCTTTATTGAATCTCCTGTAATATCCAGCTAAGCCGAGGAAACTTTTAACATCTCTCACCTTTTGAGGAGGTGGGACCCTTTGGATGATGGCAATTTTGTCGGGGTCCACCTGCAATCCTTGCTGAGATATTGCATGACCTAACACAGTCCCTTTAGTCATAAAAAATTCACATTTTTCTAGATTGAGGGATAGGTTCATCTCAATACACTTTTTTGGAAATAATACTGAGAGGGGGGCTGAATCAGTATTAGTCAAGTCAATAATATTTTTCTTTTCTTACTCAATTTCATATATGCTACTTCAATGAAGGCAACCCACGTGTGTACACAACTGTGTTTAAGGAAACAAGTGTATATCTAGAAAACTAATGATTCTGTTAATTCATCATATGTTGATCTTTAAGATGAGTATCAGTACTTTATTAAACATTAAATAGTAACCATGTGCAGTTAATAACAGAAAGAACCATCACACATAAGCATCACATATGAACACCAAGATGTAAGGTGGAAACCCAATGTGGGTAAAAACCACCTACTACTGTCGTCTCTATCTTCTTTTAATAATAAGAAAATCTGTTTACAACAATGTACTAGTGTAGACTCATACCAGTATGTAGGCTTCTACCTGTAGAAAGCTACAACCTTCTTTCGTTCTCTAGCTTCTACTAGAAAGGGAACTACAACTCCCTAGCTCTTGTACTAGCTGATATATTTACTAGTACGTAGGTGCCAACGTATAGAAGGCTATGACCTTCTTTCTTCCTCTAGGTACCATGTTTCATAAATTTTTAGATTGGATACTCTTGGAACACAACACCATAATCAGAAGGCCACGTTTCATCGAATTTTCATACTGGACCCATCAACAACATTGAAGCTCAAAAATCAATCACCATTGCAATATAACTATTGCATTACCCATTCATTGAATACTCAATCATTAATCTCTAAATCACCCAACAACTGAATCACTGAAGCCCTGTCATCAAAACACAATCACTAGAACACAATGCAGAACCCAGAACTCTGCAACAATATTCAGAGCCAACTGTATCCTCAAAAACCATGCATTAGAGTGCATACACTACTTGGAAGAGCCGAACCAACGTGTATACGCAACATCACCAAAGCAAACCAATGTATATGTCATCAAATGCTTACTTATAATTTCGCTGCAATTCCTGACTTCAGACATACCCAAATCATTACATACAAAAGGATAATACATGTGTTAGCAACTAGATATAGTCCATTAGATCACATAAAGATAAGTCATTATGATTCTGATCCATTATTAGATCTCATCCATAATCACTGAAGCAAATCAATCAATCCGAAAACTGTTACCAGAATGCAGTCACCAAAACATAAAGTAAAAACCTAGAACTCTGTATTAATAGCAAGAATCAATTGTAACTTCAAACATCATAGTTCACAAGGTATACACTACTTTGATGTGTAGAAACTGCGTGTACACACACTTTTTCCAAATTCAACCACCATATACATCTGTAAATATTCATTCATAATTTGTGGCTATTCTAGACTTGAGTTATACCCAGATCATAATATTTACAGAACAACACATGCGTTAGTATACAAATCTAGAATAAGCATGATCAAACCATATAGAGATGATTCATTCCAAGCCTTAAGATCCTGATCCATCATTAGGTCTTGTCCTCCATCAACCACTGAGATTCCTCCTTGGCTTAGATCAAGCAAAGCATCATAAACCCATAACCTGCATACTGGATCTCACTTCATCAGATATTCAAGACTTGTACACTTGCACTTTGGCCTAATGATCATCTTCTCCTTATATAGGTTTAGGACTCTCTCAATACCATGGTCCAAAACCAAATAGGACCAATACATTGGACCCAATACTTGGGGTCAATACCTTGGACCAAATACCATGGACCAATACCAAAATACCATGGTCCAAATACCACAGACCAAAACTTCGTTTTCCGACATGTACGCGCCTTTCCTTCTATGAAAATGCATGTGTATGTTATACGCACCTTTGTATATATTGAACCTGTGTGTATATGCGACTTGGTATATAGTGAACCTGCATATACATTTCTTTCTCCATTCTTGCTGTTTATCTGCTATATTGTGATCTTTCGTCTGAGAGAGTTGCCTTCTGAACTGATTCCTTGAAGCTACCTTGCATTTCATCACATCTATAAATACTACTGTCATGCATTCGGTCACATCTAATATCTCTTTTGTAGATTCATCTAGTTACCATGTACAAGTGAGATGTTCTGCTACAAGTGGGTTGTCATCAAGTACAACACATTCATCATAATGCCAACAATCTCCCCCTTTTGACTTGATGGAAACAACAACACCAAGTCACTCTCCCCCTTTGACATCAAGGGCAAAGGGCAGACCAAAATATTCTCTCCCTTGATATACATTTTGCTGACCATACTCCCCCTAAGTACATGATGAAATCTCTAATTGAGCTCCCCCTTTGTACATGCTAAGATGTATCAATCCGTTCATGCTCCCCCTAAGCACATGCCGAGTCTGCAAAAATATTTTTCAAAAGAATAACATGACTCTACAACTCAACTAAGTGAGTATGACCTTCCTATCACCAATGATTCATACATACATCGATCTCCCAACCAAGTGGGGATATACCAAATGTTTATGCATGACTGAAATAGACAGTATTACATCATCCTTCCCATGTATAGTGGGGTTACAAATTACATTAGGGACTCATCAAAAGACTACAATAGACAAAGACAAATCATGGGTCTTTATATGTATTTTACATTGAATGATATATATGACATTTAAAAAATTTCTAAACAATACCATGATAGTCATCAACAACTATCATACACAATTTATGAACAGCTTCCAGACCAGCAACATGTATATGTCCATTAGTGTAGATATCATCAACCTGTGACAAGGTATGTTTGGATATAGATATCAACTCATCCTCTTGATCTTGAGCATTATCATAAACTTCCATGAATCAAGTCTGCATATGTCATACAAAATCATTCGCATTATATCATATGTGAAAAACATCATAGTCATCACATCTTCATCAAGATCTGTATGATTTTTTACAAGAACCCTTAACATATCATCCATGTATCATTACTAGGGAACATCCCACATCTGATAAGCATCAATCAACATATGTGAGTATCAACCTATCATCATATAGGTAAGAAATCATCATCATCATGTCTTCAAATAGCTATGTCTTCATGTGACTTGCAATAACACCATTATCTTGGCCAACCAACAATGAAACTTTGAGTAATCATTCATGTATCCAGCATACTGTATATAGCACTATGTATCTAACAAACCATGAGCTCATGGTCATTTGTCAAGGCTTCTTGATATCATCAACAACAACAATCCTCAACCATGTGAGAGTCATGAAATATAGGAATCTTATATCATAACTACACCATAAGATTTTTATGCATCTTTGAAGGCATGACGACAACACCATAAAGAATATGAGTGGTGTACTTAAGCTTTGTATTTCTCTTTGTCCTTATGAAGATCATCATCTAAGCAATATATGTGGGCAACTCATAATCGTATCATAACAAGATGTATCATTTAGCCATATAAGCATCATCATCACTGATTAGGTACCAAAGACTTCTAAACATAATGCCAACAATGCTTTATTAGAAGCATAACATGTTCTCCCCCTGAACCTGTTCCATTTGTTCACTGTAAGATCTGATCATGCACATATCATCAAGAAGTATCAAGGCCTCATCAACAATCAGAGATACATCAAGTTAACTTGTGAGGATAAAAAAAAACATCTTATGAGTATGAATATATTTCCACACATTATCATCAGATCGTAACCATCATCAAACAGAGAAATAATTGATTGAACCATTATCAGATCCTTTTTCCTGAGTCTATCCCACTAGTTTTCCTCAAACTAACATATACGCGACTGTGCAGTGTCTAAATCATGTATATACGTAACTTCTCTTCATGAAACTTTCATATGAGATTTAGAACACTGAAGTTTCACACTTTCAGCTCCCTCTGAGTCTATCATGTCTGTACATTGTGCTGTGCCACATCTTTCTGACTGTACTTCCTTCTTCTTCCATATCTTGGAGTGTGATGATGTTTTCTCCTTTCAGTATGGTGCCCATACTTTGTTCCTACATTCCTTAGCTATATGTCCAATCTTGTTACATGCATAACATCTCATATGTTTCATATTCCTTCTATAGCAGTCAATGGCTTTGTGACCAAACATATTGCAAGCAAAACAATATCCCCTAAAGTACCTGGAATGTGATGATATTTTTGTATGACAATATTGAACCATTTTACTCCTGCATCTGACTACAACATGTCCAAAATTATGACATACATAACATTCAACATTATTCATTTGAGGAAATAACTAACTATCACTTCCATAGTTATGATTTTCTTTGAAGAATTTATTTCCTTGGTTGTTGATGGGATTGACCTCTCATCTCCTTGTTGAGCATTTTAGATTTCGCATTACAGTTCCTTGTCTTATTGTGTGAACTAGATTCACCTTCAACAAATTCATGAAAGCCAAGACCAGTTTTGATGGCAGGAGATCTTTGACTACTAAGAATATCATCCAAGATCTTAGTACTATCTTGAAATCGTAAGAGCTTATCCTTTTCTTCTAATTTATCTTTTAGAATATTTACCTCAACTTGATGTTGCTCTTCCTTTTCAAGATACTGCTTCTTCATGATTCCTTCATCTTTTCTTCCTTCTTCCAAATGATGTCTCAATTCAAGAACTTCGTTTTCTTGTTTTTCAAGAGCTTGGAGTAGTTATTTATTCTGCTTATTTGATTCTTCAAGATCTTCTTTTAGCGAGAGGATCTTAGCTTCAAGACTTTCATAGTAACTGGATCTATCTTTGAGTTTCTTGATTGTTGTGCTCCTTTCAATTACTTCATTTCTTAATGATGTCACTTCATTCTGTAGCTTTTGACATTGATCTTCCTTTTCCTTGAATTGCTTCCTTACCTTGTTTCCTTCCTCTAGTTGAGCTTTTAGTTTGGTAGCCTCTTCTTTGAAGGAATATTCCCTTTTGTCTAATGGATCTTGTTGATCTCTAATTTTGTCTATAATCCTTTTAAATTTTTCCTCTATTTGATATCTTTCTTCCTCACCCATAAGAGCAAATTCAGTTGTTTCGCTATCACTTTCATCATCTTCAAATGGATGGAGAAATGTATCACCAGAGGATAGAAAATTCATACCTGATAGTTCTTTTACTTCTTCATCTTCATTCTGAGGTGATTCTGAATCTGAAGAGTTGCTTCCACATATTCCCCAATCGATTCTCCCACTGTCATAATTCCTTTGAGATGTCTTCTTCTTCTAAGGTGCTTTCTTCTTCAGCTTCTTTCCCATTGTTCTATGGATCTCCTTCAAGTGATCAAGCTTCTACCAAAGGACACGCTCTGATACCAATTGTTGGAAGTAATATGAGGGGGGGGGGGGGAGGGGCGGGCGCGGTGAATCAGTATTAGTCAAGTCAATAATCTTTTCTTACTCAATTTCATATACGCTACTTCAATGAAGGCAACCCGTGTGTGTACGCAACTGCGTTTAAAGAAACAAGTGTATATCCAACAAACTAATGATTTTGTTAATTCATCATATATTGATGTTTAATCTGAATATAAATACTTTATTAAACATTAAATAGTAACCATGTGTAGTTAATAATATAAATAACCATCACACATAAGCATCACACATGAAAACCAAGATCTAAGGTGGAAACCCAATGTGGGTAAAAACCACCTGCTGCTGTCGTCTTTGTCTTCTTTTAATAATAAGAAAATCTGTTTACAACAATGTACTGGTTCATACTCATACCAGTACACAGGGTTCTACCTGTAGAAGGCTACAACCTTCTTTCGTTCTCTAGCTTCTATTGGAAAGGGAACTACAACCCCCTAGCTCTTGTACTAGCTGATATATTTACTAGTACGTAGGTTCCGACCTACAGGAGGCTACGACCTTCTTTCTTCCTCCAGGTACCATGTTTCATAAATTTTCAGAGTGGATACTTTTGGACACAACACCATAATCAGAAGGCCACATTTCAACCAATTTTCATACTGGACCCATCAACAACATTGAAGCTCAAAAATCAATCACCACTGCTATATAACTATTGTGTTACCCATTCATTGAATACTCAATCATTAATCTCTGAATCACCCAACAACTGAATCACTGAAGCCCTATCATCAAAACATAGTCACTAGAACATAGAGCAGAACCTAGAACTCTGCAACAATATTCAGAGCCAACTGTATCCTAAAAAACCATGCATCAGAGTGCATACGCTGCTTGGAAGAGCTGAACCAGCGTGTATACGCAACATCACCAAAGAGAACCAGCGTATATGTCATCAAATGCTTACTTATAACTTCGATGCACTTCCCGACTTCAGACATACCCAAATCATTACATACGAAAGGATAATACTTGTGTTAGCAACTAGATCTAGTCCATCAGATCACATAAAGATAAGTCATTATGATTCAGATTGATTGATTTGCTTCAGTGATTATGGATGAGATCTAATAATGGATCAGAATGCAGTCACCAAAACATACAGCAAAAACCCAGAACTCTGTATCAATAGCAAGAATCAATTGTAACTTCAAACATCATAGTTCACAAGGTATATGCTACTTCGATGTGTAGAAACTGCGTGTACACATGCTTTTTCTGAAGTGAACTAGTGTATACATCTGTAAATATTCATTCATAATTTGTAGCTATTCCAAACTTCAGTTATACCTAGATCATAATATTTACAGAACAACACATGCGTCAATATATAGATCTAGGATAAGCATGATCAAACCATATAGAGATGATTCATTCCAAGCCTTAAGATTCTGATCCATCATTAGGTATTGTCCTCCATCAATCATTGAGTTTCCTCCTTGGCTAAGATCAAGCAAAGCATCATAAACGCATAACCTACATACTGGATCTCACACTTCATCAGATATTCAAGACTTGCACACTTGCACTTTGGCCCAATACCTTAGACCAAATACCATGGACCAATACCAAAATACCATGGTCCAAATAACACGGACCAAAACTTAGTTTTCCAACATGTACGCGCCTTTCCTTATGGGAAAGTGCGTGTGTATGTTATACGCGCCTTTGTATATAGTGAACTTGCATGTATATGCGACTTTGTATATAGTGAACCCACATATACCTTTCTTTCTCCATTCTTGTTGTTTACCTGCTATATTGTGATATTTCATCTGAGAAAGTTGCCTTCTAAACTAATTCCTTGAAGCTAGCCTACATTTCATCACATCTATAAATACTACTGTCATGCATTCTGTCACATCTGATATCTCTTCTGTAGATTCATCTAGTTACCATGTACAAGTGAGTTGTTTTGCTACAAGTGGGTTGCCATCAAGTACAACACATTCATCATAATGCCAACACACTTGTCTAGAACATTTCCTAGGTTAGATAAAGCTTCCTGAAACTTAGAACCATAATGAGTAAAATCATCCATGTATATTTCTATTGCATCATGAACTAGTTCAAAAAATATACTCAATACCGCTCTTCGGAAAGTGGCTAGAGCATTGCACAAACCAAAAGAAGGACCTGGTATGCAAAAGTACCCCAAGGACAAGTGAAAGTGGTCTTATCTTGGTCTTCGGGCTGATTTGAATCTGATTGTACCTGCTAAACCCATCTAGGAAGGAGAAAAACTTTTTCCCTACCAGACCGTTTAACACTTGATCTATGAAAGGTAAAGGAAAATGGTCCTTTTTAGTGGCTTTGTTCATTTCCTAATAGTCGACACAGATTCTCCACTTACCATTTTTCTTTGGCGCTAACACCAAAGGAGAGAACCATTCAGAGATGGGATAGATGAATCTTGCATCAAGAAATTTTTGCAGTTCTTCCTTAACAATATCTTTAAGTGTTGGATTCATCCTCCTTTAAGGCTGCTTGATTAGTTTGCAATCTTCCTTGATGTATATATGATGAGTACATACTGAAGGGTTAACTCTATTCATATCCTTATAACTCTAGGTGAAGGCATCTAGATGTTTTCTAAGTAGGCTGCACAATTCCTTCTCTTGGGAAGTGGATAAGGATGGATTTATTTTCAATGTTCTTTCTGGGTTGAACTCTATATTATTTACATAGAGAAAAGTGGAGTGAACTGCATAGAGATTAGTTGAGGGGTTGTTTTGGGTTTCTCTTGCAATGTCCTCTAATGGTGATACACTGGGAGGTGGATTCTGAATCAAATTTTCAATCATATCATCCTCATCTTGCTGTTTCCCCCCCATGGCGATTTCTAATGCACAAAGTGGTGCAGAATAAACTTCATCCTCATCTTCCTCCTCCAACCAGAGAGGTAGATCATGTTCTAGCAAGGGTTGGGTAGGAGGATATAGGATTAAATACTTGGACATGTGACCATTCTTTATGGTCATGTTCCTAGCTCGACAGTTGATGTAGGCATCGGATGTAGCCAACTAACTACTTGGACATGTGACCATTCTTTATGGTCATGTTCCTAGCTCGACAGTTGATGTAGGCATCGGATGTAGCCAACTAGGGTCTTCCCAGAATGAGAGGATACCCAGTGAGTTTTGCCTTTGGCTAGAGAACTAATAAATCAGTAGGGTACTCCCAAGAATCAATGGAGACCATCACATATTCCACAATCCCCTCAGGGGTCATTGTGGAGCAGTTTGCTAGTTGTAGCACTGTCGTGGTCTTCCTCAAGGAGCCTTGGAAGTTAAGTTTGAGTATTGTGTCCTTTGTCATCACATTAATGGAAGATACAAGATCAATCAAGGTATGTGGGATCATTGTGCCATTGATGTGGACATCAACAACTAGGCTTCCAAGGTCCAGATATTTTGGACAGTTTACCTACCCCAACATCAGGTCAGACAATTGTCCTATGACATTGATGGTTGGGGCATCTCTCTTGCGCCTTCCTGGATGCCTAAAGCACTTCTCTTTGATCAACCTATTGTATATAGGCACATATTTTATGGCTTGGAGAAGTGGTATCTTTACACATAAATGTTTCAATTTTCTCAGGAGTTCAATCTCTTCTAGGGTAGGCTGGACTGTCACGAATAGTCTCTCAGGAAAGGGTAGATTTACTTTAGGTTCGCTTTCCTCTTTATCTTCCTCAACCTCCCTGGGTGGAGTCTGGCTATCTGGGAGGAATTTCCTAGATCTCAAGTTAATTTCTTGAATCTCCACAACATAAGTTGGGCATGATGGTTCCCCACTATACACTTGCTAAGCCTATCTATTGTTTGGCTTCAGATTTGGCTGGGCAGGCATTTGGGGTTGCTTTGGTGGAACAGAAGGTAATGGTCATGGTTGGGTAGGTGGTGGAGGCAAAAGTGTAGGAAGAGGGTTGTATTAGGGCCTCCACCCCTGATGAGATGCATTCCATTGAGGTTGTGGCTGAGCATAGGATTGAAATGAATGGGTGGCTAGTTGGGCATGATATTGAGATGTGAAGGACCAAGGAGGAGGTGTGGACCAAGAAGGATGATCAGAAGGGTCCCAAGAAGCTATGGAGGTGACTTGGTTGGGGTTGTAGTATGCCTGAGATGTTCCTTGCGTCCCCTGCTAGTATGGTCTAGGTCCATGCGGCCTTCTTTGGTTTATGTAATAGAGCTGTTCAGTGACTCCCTCAGCCCCTTGATATACAACTTTAAGTCTAGGAAATGAAGGGCAATTATTTGTGGAATGATTTTCCTCATAGACTAAACAAACCTCTATAGAGTTCAATGGGCATTCATTCCTAGGATGCCTCCTAGTGCATCTAGGGCAAAAAATGGCCAAAGCCCTCTTTGGTCATCTTGTTTTCTTTTGATATGTAAGGTATCCTTTTGCATGGAAAGAGTCTGCAACATCTCACTCTTGAAGTATTCCAACATGTTTCCAATTTCTCCATTAATGGATGAGTTGGAGGAAGAGGTACTGGCTATGGGTTGACTCCCCCGACCTTTCTTTCTGGCTACTCTAGAATGGTTTCTAAAAGTAGTATTTATGTCCTCATAGGATAGTTGGTAGATGTCTCCCCTAGCCAGTAGATGGAGGGTGTCTAAAAGATCTTCCCAAATTCCCTTAAGCAGGACCAACTTTAGAGACTTAGGGTCAAGTGTACACCCTACCCTTTTGTAACTGAGTTGGAACCTCTCTTCATAGTATTCCAGGGACTCATCATTTCCTATGGTCATTCAAAAGATTTCTTCTTTAGTATCTTTTGACCTACAATAGTCTCGATACTTGTTGTTAAAGGCTTACTACATCTCAGCCCAAGTTGTGGTGCTATTCCCAGGTAATCCCATGAACCAATGCAGTGCTGCATCCTTGAGAGTAGAAGGGAATAGTTTCAAATTTTGCTCATCTTCTGCATAGTCATAAGTTCGACAGATGACAACAAACTCAAACAGGAAGGTGTCAAGATCTTTTGTAGTCAGACCATGGGAATGCAGTAGGGAAGAAGGGTTTATATTCTTCATTTTGGTGTCCCCATTAGTCTCCCGAATGGGAAAGGTACCCTCTATTCTCTCTCCATTCCCCCTAGCATTTCTATTTTCAGCCATTGGCTCCAAAGGAATGTTTTCTTTTTCTTCTTCCCCTATAGGTTCTTCAAATATGTTTGGTTTTTCACCTAAGGGTTCTTCTTAATCACAGCCACCGAAGAAGAGAGAAGGTTGGTTGTGTGAAGCAGTGGGGGTGTTGGGCAAAATTTTCCCTGAGTTATCTCTATTCCTACGAGGCAGGAAAGGAAATATCTTTGGTTGGTTTTTGTTTCTTTTTCTTCACACTGACGATAACTACAGAAATTGAAATTGATTGAAAAAAACAAATTGCAACTAACTGAAATGAACTCGTTGAAATGAAATTTGCAGAATTGAAAAGGAAAGCAAGGAAATGCAAAACTGAAGGAAAATGAATGACTAGTCTACTTTTGCTGAAATAAACTATTAGCAGTATGTTGCAATAGGAAATAGAAGAAAGTAGTAATCATAGAATACTCTGATGCTTCCCCGGCAACATCACCAAAAAGTGGTGAGCACCAATATTGCAACAATAATGCTGCAACTCCTGGGCTGCCTGCTTTACTCTTATCAACCCGGTAGTTCGTAACAAACTTGGAAGCATCGGTGCTGTATGCACAAGTACTAGTTCTCATTGCAGGTTGTCACTTGGTCAGTCGACGCAAGATCTCTAGGAGCTCAAGCTAAATTTTATGGATTCCAGAAGAAGCTCTATATGTGGTGAAAGGAAAGAAAGGTTCCTCTACAGATGCTATTCTAACTGCAGAAAGGAGAAAGACTGAAATGTAAAGCAAACCTAGTAAACCCTAATTAACCAACTAATTCTACTTTTGCAGAAAGCACTATGAAAACCATGAAAGGAATGGCATTACCTACTCAAGGAAGTAAACATCTAACTATGTTATTTCTAGAAGTAAATAAGCAAAAAACATGTTTTTGGATTTTTATGTACTTTTATGTGTATTTGACATGCATGTAATTTATTGTGTGTGAGTGTGGCAGCAAATAGGTGGCGTTGAAGGGAAGTTTTGGGACTTGATAGCATGTAGATGGTGTGGATGGGTCCTAAGAGGTCTCAGGTGGCCTTCTGGAGGCTTTTTCCACACTCAGATTTCAAAAGAAAGCCTACAGGAAAATCTACAGGAGGACACATGAAATCTACAAGAGGAAAACAAGGAAACTACATGAGGCCTACAGGAGGAGGCCAAGAACAATTTTCACTATTTTGAGGGTGTGAGAGCAGGTGAAAAAGGTGGATGGAGGTTGGAATGAGGTGTTAGGGTGCCTAAGGTCTACCATGAGTCCCCAGGAGAGAGAAAGATGATTGGGTTTGCTTAAGGAGAGAAGAAGAAGTTCTATGGAAAAAAGTAGGAAACTAGGGCAGAATTGAGGTGAGATTTGGGAGACCTATAAGGCATGGATCAAATGGAGGGTGTGATTTCTGATAAGCTAGCCTACTGCTAGAAGAGATCTACTGCATAGAAACTGACAGTCAACCAAGGAAATCAAGCAACAAGTGAAATGAATGCATTTAGGAAAAACAGAGTTTTGCATAAAAATGGTCTAAACTATGATCTATGAAAGGAAATGCTGAGAAATGTTGTAGGAAAGGAAAACATGAAAGAAGACTATTGAAAATATGAAAATGAGCATGATGAATAAGATCTAAAGAATAGAAAAGTTGGACTATTAACCTACTAAAAAGCTGTAAACACTGGAAGTCCTATGAATGAGGAAATTCTGTGTTTTTGGGGCAGCAAGAGAGTCTTTGCCTCAAATCATGGTCCCAGAGGGAGGAAGAGAGGCCAAGGCATTGTTTTAGCCTTTTGAATTCTTTTCTGATCACTTTTTAACCTGCTACAAAAAGCACAAATGAAAGAAAACTACTAAATCATCAAAAACAACCTATTCTTAACCATGAAAGAAATACATCCATCAGCAAATTAATCTACAAACTGAAGTAAAAGGCATATAAATACAAATAAAGAGGAGCTTGGCTACTTGGATTGGGCCCTAACCCAATAGCTTCAGCCCTCTTAGATAACTCAGTGCTAACTCAAAAAGGATTCCATCTTTATTTTCAAAACAATAGCAAGATTACATGAAACTGTCACAAAAATAATTTGCTCGAAATTTGAGCAGAGTTTACATAAGAAACAATTTGACCCTAGTGAGGCCCTAAGCCTCTCTACTTATACAAATGAAGCTACCAATAGCTTCCTTAAAATTAGGGAGGCTTGTCTTCCAAAACTTGAGATAATCATCAATCATCCTCCACTTGCTCGACTGCCTTCTAGTGCATGATTCGGTTGCTTGTACTCTGAGTTGAATGAAGGGGAATTTGAGGTGAGGAGTAATAAATGAGGGGGATTCCCTCCTATAAGTCCTCTCCTCTATCCACTTCAAGTTATTACTACCATTTGTCCATTGGATCCTTGACTTTGACCTCAAAATCCATCAATAATTTACATTAAATACATGTTAGATCACATGGCACAATAACTAACTCAACTCACTCTATAAGCATAAATATAATAAAAAAATCATACAATAAGCTAAGAGAATGGTTGATTTGACTAGATTAGGAGGTAAAATAAGCCCATATAATTACCCATTTATGATCTAGGACTTCAATATCTACCGTTACCATTTTCCCACTGAAGGTGATGGGATAACTAACTAGGTAACCTTTTGGGATGAAAGTGTGGATGTCAAAAGATTTAAGGGAATTCGATAGCTAGGATAGGTTGGAGAACCCAGGGTGAGCCAACATGAAGCTGACATGACAAATGTAGAAGCACCTTCGTCAATGACAGTTTTGCGTATACCTTTACCTTTCGAAAAAATTTGCACTTGAAATGCAAGCTAGTGGAAAAGGGGAGGTTTACACTTTTCCATGTCGAAAATTGCAAGCATAGAATCCTGTGGGTTGATATCACCAATAGCTAAAAGAAAAGCTTTCCTTTGTGTTGGACATGTCTGTAATACTTCGAGTGCCAACATAGCCGATAGTGCTTGTGCCAAGTCTTCTACAATACTGTAGTTTTGGGCGGCATGTGTAGATGTATTGTACATTGTGTGTCGAAGTTCCCCTTTGTGGGGGCGAATTACAAGGTCAGCAAATGACCTTTAGATATGAAAATCATTGGGCAGTGGTGGGTTTGGACTTGGGGAAGGTTCCTTTGCATGAGCGACAGGAGCTCCATAAGATTTGACTCTTGTTTGTAGATCTATCGTTACAATGGTGTAAATGGGAGAATATCCTTCACGAGCCGAAGGATGTTGCGAAATACCATTGCCCCCTTGCGAGGGGTTGGGGTTGGTTTGCAATAAGGTTTTACTGCTGAGCGAGGAAAGGCATATTCAGGATAGCATTGGTCCGACTAGTATCCTTTGGAGCAATGAAATCTGTGCATTCCTAAAGACGCGGACACAGATATGTCATGTGGTCTTCAACACAGATTTTGCAAGGGAATCTGGAAGTTTTGTCCTATTCCTCGTCAGGAGGTGCAGCGGCCTTCTATTTTGGGTTTTCTTGCTTTGTTGACTGCCCCCCAGAAGGAGTGGTCTTTTTCTTATTCTTCTTTTTCTTACCACCAGGATTTTGTGTAGACTGCACAGAGTTTATTGCAATGGTAAGAAGAGCAGTCGATTTGGTAGTAGTGGAAGCATTGGAGTTGCGAAGGGCATTGAGGATTACCTCGTAAAGATTTCAATACTATGAGTATATCGGATCTAAGTGTTGGGCATGATGTATGGATTCATATTCTGTGATCACACCACCTAAGGCGACATCCTTAGCAATATGGGGGAGTAAGGACTTGCAGAACCAGATCGCTAAGAGATAGTCTGGGAGGGGAGATTTAACTAACCTCCACCTACGTCTCCATTCATGTATATGATCAAACATGTGGGTGGTGGTATCTTGACGTAATGAAGTGAGGAGTTAAGTCCCAGTCTCATAGCGGATGGGTAGCTAGAAGTGCTTTAAGAATTCCATCGCTAGAGCATCAAAGGTATTTACTGACGCATGTGGTAACTCAATGTACCACTTAGTTGTGTTGCTAGTTATGGTGCAGAGAAAAAGATGTAACCGGACACTATCATCCACCATGGAGTTAGAAACACTCTAAAGATGGTAGCTGATGATATGAGTGCCCGGATCCACCCCTTGTTTCCCATCGAACTTGGGGATGTCTGCTGGTATTTTATGCGAGGTTGGTGGCCATTGTAAGTTATGATAGATGTGGTCATTTGTAAGTTTGTACAAGTCGGGGATATCCAACGTTGCCAAGAAAGGAAGATTGTGTGGTACCCCCGACTCGGACCGAGGTGATGAAATATGACATGAGTAACCTTGTGGTCCTCCCATCGTTTGAGTCCCAATATTACACATGGGTTGCATGGTATAGTAGTTGCCTTGAGGTATGGCATTGTAGTGTGGATTTCCATGGGGATTTTGATACCAGGGTATAGAATTTTTCCCAGGATAAGAGGTGCCCCCCTGACTCATCTGAACTTGTGAGTAGGGTGCCCCCATGGATTGGTTGGGATCTCCTTAAGGATTCCCGATTGTCACAAAACTAACCATTTGTCCTTGATTGACATAAGGAATGCTCATGTCAACTAGCGACTAACCATGCATGCCTGAGAATGAAGGGGGAACTATTATGTTCCCTACCAGCATGTGCATATTGGGAATGCCCCTAGATATTTGAATATGGGGAATTGAACTGTACAATGGCGGTCGACCATATTGTTGGTGGATGGGAAACGCGCCTATATTGCTATATTGAACATTATAGGGAGCGCTATATGTAGCACTTTTCGAAGGTATGCCGTTTGACACTAAAGGGGTGGAACCCGACATTGGCCGGGTTTCACTCGTAGAGGGTGTCATGTGAGTGGTTGTACCTGGGACAAATGGGATAGAGGGGTTCGCCATTACCGATGTTGTGGTGATTGTCGACTGGGGAAGTGGTGGAGGACCAAAAGTGTCCCTTAAGTCCCATGACCCATTAGTCGTCAACATGATAGATGGAAATGTTCCAACTACGGAAGCAGGAAGTACAGGTACTGTGGGATCCAAGATTGGGTCCAACGGATTCATAAGCAGAGGGTTTAAGGGAGGAAGGAATCCTTCGGTAAAGAAATTCTTCAGCAAACTTGAATCGTCAGTCGTTTAAACAGATCTTGTGTGAGATTTGGGAGACTGATTCCTCGAAGATGGGGAATCCGATTCACTGGAGCTCGACGGATCTTCCACAATGAGTGGAGGAAGTCCTAACACTCATCTAGATTAACAACGAGGGATGGATGTAGCCACGATGACTGTTAATTTTTATCAATAAATTTTATCGTGATATTTGTTAACGTCTCAAAATGATAATGCTCGGGTGCCTAAAAAAATATAAAAAAATACACTAAGTTAATGAATAAGCAAACAAAGGGAAATTACCCTGTCTGATAAGCACTAATCACTGGAGATGAAACCCAGTATCTCAATGAATAACAAAGAAGGTTGGTCAGATGTATAATTATGGTTACTCTAGTGCTTCGCCCAAAGCTCAGATTGAGGGGCCAAGTACTCATGTGAAGACGAGTGCCCTCCCAAAACCTGGGACATAGTAGATCCATTTGTGCTAGGTACCAGTACAACCCATCCCAGTCACCTTGTGTAAGTCCCTAAAAGTATGGCCACTAAAGACACCTTAGATCATAAACACCACCAAGGGGGACATAGTCGTAGATAGCACGCTGTGTGGGTAGGATACCTGAGTCCCTGACTCAGCTCCGAAATCCCCAAAGGGATCCCCAATACACAAAATACCAAAAGGAGTTGTAAGAGAAGGCAGGCTACCTTCACTTATAGTATGATGTTGTCTCGTATTTTACTGGAGTGGTTCCGGTAGTATGACTGCAGAAGGAATTTTTCTCTCTTTTAATGACACTAGTTTGGTTTTTGACCTTGGGCAATTTACTCACATTGCCTATCCCAAGATCCTAGCCTGCACTAATGTTTGTTTGCTCAATAAAGAGTTATTTATTGATTTTAGGTAAATTGATGTGTACTTTATTATTTTCTTCGGTAGGGGAGTTGATGTATGAAATGTGATGAGACTCTGACTCAATAAATCATGCACAAGACAATGTTTTAAATTTTTTTCACTTCGATGAAAACAAGCTATATTCTATAGGTGAGAGTTTTTCACATATTCATATTCTTTCCATGCATCCTAGTCATTTAACACATGCATAACCAAAGAACTTCTTTCCAATGCTTCTTAACAACTACTTGAAACCAAAAATAGAGCAGCTTTTAACCAACTAAACAAAAGGATGAATAAAAAATGTGGATCTTTCTTTCGTAAAAAATGATTTTAAGAAATAAAAACAAAACTTATTTCCCAAAAAAAAAGACTTTTTAGGACACCTATTTTCCTAGCAAAATGCAGTTACAGATCCTCTTTCAGTCCATAAGAAGGCTTCCTATCCCTTTTGGCTTACATACACAACTGGAAGTCAGGGTTTTGGGAGACTAACGTTTTGTAGCAGTGGCCATAGAGAGTTAATAGGTCCACTGATGCTCCCTATGAGTAGACACAGTGCTTTATAAAGCACTCTGTAGTCTACTAACTTGTTTTAGTGTGGGAAAATAGTAAAGAATAGGGCTTCTTAGATTAGATTTAGTGATGAATACATGTAGGCAAGATGCAGCAAGGTTTTTGGTGGGTCAGAAAGGGAATGCAAAATTATAGGGGGGTCTTAGAAGGAGGAGAAAATTGAGATCGGTCCGGGTAAACTGGGAACTAGATGTATAGTCCCGAGTGAAATCACCAATTCTGCTATAGGATAAAAAGCATGGTGTATGGAGAATGAAGATACCCTCAAAGGTCTTCCCGGGACCTTCAGCAGACCTAAGATTAATTGTAACCGTCACAAAGTTACATGCATGTTCATAAACAATAACTAACTCTCAAAGTATGAGAAGGGGATTACCTCAAGCCTCTGTGTAGATTTGATGGAGAGCATAATGCAGCTAGGTGGAAGTCCCTCGAGCCAGCTCTAGATCAAGTCCTGCACATAGAAGAGACAAGCATAATCACAACATACAACTCTGATAACTAATACATGAATACATAAAAGAACATTTAGTTACATATAACTAAGCTACTCATGCTACAAGGTATTGGACAAACAATTGAATGAATGATAATACCAACACCACTAAGTAGACAGTACAACTGCAGTTCTATATTAATATTGGAAGAGTGATTACAACCATATGTTGCATCAACCTTCCTTTACCCCTCCAACTTCTCTCTCTCTCTCTTCCTTCTTGCCAACTTCTTATGATATGAGATAATGCTCAATAGTCAAGTATGCTATCCTTTCAAATGCTTTGACCCCTTTCACCATAGCCCTAACTTTGCTTATGTAGCAATTGAGTTAGGGTTGCCAAGCTCCTTCTTGAGTTCCCTAGGGAAAAAGTAATGAACTTTCCATGCTTTTTAGATCTTTCCCATTTTCCTCCTTCTTTTGGATTAGAAATCCTCCAAATAGGTCGATTTTGGATGTTTCCTTGCTTTTCTTGAGTATTTTTAGGAACAAATATCTAGATATTTATGAGTCAATTCATTCCTTTGACCCTTAGAGCTTCACCAAGTTTCACTAATGCTGTCCCCTTACTAGCAACTTGAGTTAGTAGGGTCACTAACGCACCCTTAAGCTTGCAAACAATCTTTTTAAAGCAGGTCGTTAGTGTACAACCAACGTTAGTGTGGAATCCAGGCCTGTGATTATGGTCTTTTCTTCATCTATCATGTCTTTCCCATGTGAGTTGATGAGGAGGTTGATTTGTTGTATAACACCCATCTCCCAATATTTGATGGCCTATATGACATTTCGCCCCCCCCCCCACGTCATCTGAGCTTTACTGTCGTTGGGTGGGGGGGGGGGGTGCTTTCCGAAATGGGTGGTATACGAAACTGTGCCCTCCCCTACATGGCAGTGCCAAAGCTTTTTGAGCCCCCTTGGGTGAAACAACTAACCGCTCCCCTCCCCGGCCCCCTTGAAAAGTTTTTTCCCTTACTGCTGATACCATTCTCCTACCTGTTGCGCTGCCACCACTAACCTTCCGCCACAATATTTTCCCTTTAAATCCACCAATTACCTCCACTCCCTCCTGAATTAAGCCATTAAGCAATCAATTGTCTTCTAGTTGTTAATCCAACGTAACTACACCACCTCCAATGGAAAAACTAGATTGGTTATATAAACCTCCCTTTCGCCTGTGAACAGGTTGTTGAATTCATGCATTATCACTACTATTGATTTGTTACAGGTTTGTTGGACTAAAAACTCAATGGTTTCTACCTGCCAGTGGTAATGTTTGCTCATTCTTTTTAGTCTATTGCCTCTGTTCTTGCCTCTAAAACCTAACTCCTCTCTATGTATTCAAGCCTCCAATCTAGTTTTTACTCTTGTCCTTAGCTTTATTCAAAAATGCCTCCAAAGGACAAAGGACCAGAAGAACCCCTTAATCCTATGATTATCCTCCCATAGATTTTCATCACATACCTTTGGCTGACAAAGACTTTAAAATCCATGAAACTCTCTGTGAATTAGACCTCCTTGAGATGTATTGCTGACTTGAGGACAAATACATTGACAAGTCCAATGACATTAAGTTGTGGGAGTCCAATTTACCCCACTATATTTTTCCTCGTACCCACAACACCCCAAAGTTTATTAGAAAGTGTCATGCATCATATTTTCGAAGCCAAACGACCATCATTACCCCCATTGGAGAAATTTTGTTTACCATCACTCAGGCCATAAATGAAATGATGCAAGCCCCCTTAGTAGATAATGCCACCCCCTTTTCCTATGAAACACTTGTTGACTTATAGGAGAAATTATACTTTGCCAAGAGGGCCCAAACTCTTGAGCGATTCTTGACACAAGATGCCTCACTGCCAAAGGAAAATCCTCCCTATCCCTCCTCTAGTTTCCCTGAGAGAGCCAAGCAGATTATCACAGTTGTTTCCTACCTCCTTGGCTACTACTCTGATGAGTGGGTAGATGAGGCCATCATAGGATTTCTGTCCATTTTCTTTGCTAATTCTAAACCCTTGATTTTTAACTTCAACCAATTTCTTACAGAATGAATTCATCAACCGCTTATCAAATTCCCGAATGAGGAGGTATTCAAGTATTCTTATATATTAGTTTATATGTTCTTATACTTTCAGGGAGACAACATCAACCTTTCCTTACAAAAGTTAGATGTAGAAGGGAACGAATAGTCAATCATCTTTTGGACTACTCTGGTGATGCAAGAACATAAAGAATATACATATAAACAGTTTACAAAAATGTTTGTTCATCCAACAATCAGTCTTATGAGTAGAAAGATAGAACTAAGGACCAGTGAGGAAATTAGAAGGGTGTTGTAGATTTCAGACCAAGTTCAGATAGGGGATTGGTACCTCTACCAAAACTATATAGAATTGAGAATATTTGGATTCGAGCTTGCACCTTACAAGCTACCTAAATTCCTCCCATTGAGGATTTTTTCTCTAGAGTACATAAGGTAGATGCTAAATATGGATGAAATCCACTTTGTTGTTACAAAGAAGGAGTCCCAATTTAAAACCAAAACATAGATTGGGCCTTTCATTTGCAGCACAAGATCAATAGGAGAAGAAGCAGACAAGCTTCTAAAGGAAATGCAGTTCAACCTAAGCTTTACTTGGTCATATGATCCATTAGGGTCATTTCTAAATTAAGAGTAGAAACCAAATATACTTCTTATTTTCACATATAGGCCAGAGATAGAGAAGCACAAAATCAGTTAGAATGGGCTGATAATCCCATACAAGAGGTAGAAGAATAGATGGTATCATCATCTACAATACATACTCCTACCATGCACGATAAAACAACTAAGAGAAGTAGAGAGGAAGAATCCCTTTTAGGGATTGACATTTTCAGTGAGTGATTCAAGATCATGTACAGAAATAAAGACAAGCTTAGTTCCAAACTAAGCCTCAGTAAAGGTTTGGAGCAGGAGACCATTATCAACACCAATGATCCACTTGTTTCCTCATTAGTGGGTGACCAGACCACACAGTTTCCCACTACTTCCACAACTTCACAAGAGCAGCAACAAATTAATGCAGACCAACACATCTACTTTAGGAGAGGAAGAGAACAGTATAATGGACATATTTAAGGAGATAAAAGTGAGGAATGAGGCCTTGAAGATTAACACATACAACCAGTTCTAGAAGCATACTTCTGGTGCTCAAAGCAGGCTGTTGTCAGCCTTTGATTTAGAAAAAAGGAAAATGAAAATGGCATTCCTTCAAGCATAGGTTCCCCAACCTAAGGCAACATCAGACTACAAGAAGACAACTTTTGAGTTTGATGTAAAAGATATACATCCCATTGACCAAATGGAGATGCATAAGCAGACTGGAGAAATGATATTTTCAGCTGTCACTAACACTACTATGAGTTTATCAAAATTGTAGGATCACAACTGAAGATGGAGAAGGTATTTGCGCTTGCTAAGACACCAGGATTAAAAACCTGGAGGATTTGGTGATGGAACTGGGTTATGACCCTTCAAACATCAATGCTGCAGAGGAACTTGTGAAGAAAAAAATTTAGACATAGCAGCATTAAGGAAGCAGTTAAAACTTCCAGCTACAGAAGATCCTTTGGCCAAGGATATTGAAGAGATAGAGACACAAAAGGCAGATATGATAAAGCTCATCATGGAGCAGATTGCACAACTTAAGCAAATGGAGACAAAGATGGAGAAATTGATTAAAGAAAGTAGAAAGTTTCTAAAATCAACCAATCATTATAGAGGATCATCAAAAGAAAACTGATACTTTTCATGCAGAAGAGCTTCAGAGAGTTCAAAATCAGATAGAGGCATGGAAGAAGTCAGCAGGTGAATCTTCTATTGGCCACACCCTGGGTCATGTTAAAGAAATCATTTGGAACAATATCATTGAAGAAATAGATGAAATCTAGCCATGTATCCATATTATTTTTGAGCAGAAGGAACTCATGGAGAAATAAAAGCATACCATTGCCATTATCAATGCTCAACTGGGCGAAATGCCTACTACAACCAACACCATCATAAAGTTCCTTAAATCAAAAATAATATATGAGCATTATGATCTAGGAGTGAATGAGAGAATAGAAACCATCCTAGAGGTGAAGAAAGTTCTAATAAAGAAGAACTTGGTTGTATAGTTGACATAGAAGTGTCACACTCTAGAAGTAGTAGTTAACAAGTTTTTCACTAGGATTGATACATTGAACAAGAAAGTTCTACCTTCATTGTTTGTAATCAATGACAAATTAATGACCAGGGAAGACTACATGAAGAAGCTTCAGGACATTGCCAAGGATACAACTAAGTCTTCCAACATCAAAGGTTCTATGATAGGAAGAGCGTTTTACAAAGCCATCAACAACATAAGTTTTATTCAACATGAGATAAAACATATTTTTACAGTAAAACCCACTTTTTCTCGATATATTGAGATAGATGAAATCTATCGCAAGGTAACCAAGATTTTTATTCCAGATGAAGAATGGTGGGATAAGTTGTGTGAATTTCAAGATTAAAGGATAGGTCAGCTTCACCAGTGCAACACTCAAATAGTGGCCACTAAGCAACTTCTCTCCTTCAAAGCAGGTCCAGATGTTCAAATTCATTCCTTTTGATCGAATTACCTATCTTTTGTTAATTCTAAGTTAATAATATAATTCTATGTCACTCAAGAATTAATGTAATAGTTTTGTAATTTTGCGTAAATACTTCATTCTGTCGAAGTATTCAGGGTTGAACCCTTGAACCAGTTATTAAGCAGATTTGTACTAAGTTGGAGCATTTTTGAGATAATAAAATATTCTGAATTTTCCTCATATGGTCTGTCTCTCAGTGAGTTGTTTTCATCTTAGTTTTTCATTATGTCTTCTTCATATAAATTAATTCTTTTACAGTCATTCGATTTAAAATTTAATTGAATATAAGTTTAATTTTGAATCCATCATGAAGTTGTAATTTAAATAAGAGGTTGAATTGGATAACTATTTGTTATTGTAAATTCCTCTTTGAACGTAAATTACACTACATTTCTATAATAGTTTAATTATATTCTGTTGATCAAGGAAACACTGTTTATTTATTTATTTTTTATTTCTGCTTATAAATGAATAATACTCAGTTTGAATGCTAAATCAATTATACTTCTCCAAATTCTTCTTATCCATCCAACTAAAATCAAAATAACCATGTGCATGTAAAGAACAACCTTCTATTTTATTAAGAATCTTTCTAAGTTTAAAGCACATGTTTATAAACAGTTCACTGGTCATCTAATCATTAAAATCAACCAAACATTATAGATGCTTTGACATAACCAATTGACCTTAGGTTATCTCAAAGGACAACACCTGCATAGTCACCTACTGACGTCATTGCCATGTTACCTGTATGGCCTTCCTAGCCAGCAAACAAGTCAACCTTGCAAGTTGACCTTTTGAGTTGTTTGCCAAAAATTCAGAATGTGATAAATTTTGCATACAATGTCAGATTGAGGCGATTGAAATGTCATTGGAATCAAAATGAAAAGATCTATTATTTGACACTAGTTTCAAGTGATTCCGAGCACTTTAATTTTGAGGATATTTTGATACCATAGATCAATGTGTTAATCTGCACATCCAATATGAATCTAGCTCAAACTTATGCGTTAATTTTCGTGTTAAATATGAATACAACTTGTTCATTCATTCTCCACATTTTGGTTATGCCTCGCTAAGAACCACATTACTTTTGTGATGACCTAATCTGTAGACATAAATAATCTCCACCAAACTGGACTTTCTTTGTATACAAGTACGTGTTCATCAACTATTCTAACATGTGATTCGCGTGACCAATCATCAATAAACTCCCATGATATGACATGTTTGCATGATCCATCTAATCTCCACATGGTGTTATTTGATGGCCATTCAGTCATTCTGTATAACCAGGATTTTCAAACTCAATAATAAATAATGAAACTCCAACTCTGCTAGATTCATCTACTATATGTATCGCCTATACATGGAATTTGTTAGTTGGTTTTATGCCCAAGTGTTTATTTCTCATTCACACCATTGTGACTCCCTCTTTCAAACAAAGTGGTCCAAATCTCAAAGAAATGTAACTATCGATAAGAAACCTTAGCCAATGAACCCATCTAATCAAACTTATAACCATTCATTCATTATGCCCATCCATAGAGCTTGTTTTCACCACACGTGTTTGTTGTTCATACGTTGAGCCCTATGGTCATATATTTATATATATATTCTTATTCAGTGGTCTCGAGGCTTATGGGGCTTGACCATGGGCCATAAAATATGCCGACAATTCTTTAAATTAAACCGTATGACCATTCTGAGCTAACAATATGACCAATTATGGGACCCAAAGATACAAAAGCTTAGCTCATTTCTATTATGACCATGCCTTAGGTGTCCATCGTTGTTTACGTGATGATGTTAACATGATTTCATCAAGCCACATGACATCTCATGAGAGGTGCCACACCTCACCCATTTTCAGCCTTTTAACTAGTCAAATTATGCGATATGTGCCTCCTATGTGGGGGTCTTAGGTGGCACCATGTCACCTTGTTGGTGTCATCCTAATGACATGACATGATACATCAACTCAACATCATCTCTACTGCCATGTCTAACCAACTAAACTTTGCGACATGGTAGGATTTCCATGTCATTGCTCATTGTATAGGAGAGTCCATGCATCATGTCTACTACCATGTCATGATAAGTCAATTGTTGTTTAATTTCTCATTTGGTTATCAAATCCATCGAATCTGAGGAAACATGCTCACATTTTAATGTTGTTAATTTCATGCAAGTTGGTTCATTTTCTGCCATAAATTAGGTCATTGGCCCATAGAACTTCCCAGAAGATGCACATTGTTTAAAAAATTGGTGATTGTGTGTTTTTCCCCATAGTTTAGGTCCTTCACTAATGCTAACCTTCAAATGGCCATAAATTCTCATCCATGAGGTGCTTTTAAAAATGTGATATACCATTGGAAAGGTATCAGAGAGGACTGCCAGACCATATTATCCATATATTCATTAGGACATCATAACTTCAAAAAAAAAAAAAACTCAATAAACTTCAAATTGATTTGACTTCTCTTAATGAGGAAATGCAAAAGATCTAGCTATCAACCTTTGTTTCATGAATGATACTATTGCTTCCTTACGCATCCCCTTGAACATCAATGACACTTGTTGTCATCAATGGTAATACTAAATGAAACATTTTTGAACACTACAACAACCTTCACATAGCTTATATTTACATGGATGTTGTCGTAGGACACATTTCCTCATCTACATGTTTAATTATTCAATGGTGAATGTTTGGGTGGACCACCACCACTCGTTTCACTACAATAATTAATTTCTATTTTTCCAGTTTTCACTGAAATTGGTATCTTCTTAATTATCTTAGTTTATTAAACTTTAGTAATGGACAATATTTCAAATCATTAAAATTAAAAATGGATCATATTTTGAAGAGGTGTGACTTTATCTACTATTGAGTACAATTCAAAATGACAATGGAATCATAAATTAAGACTCTTAGGATAAACAACACAAATAAATCAATTTTCTACCTTAGATAATAAATTAATATTTTATGATGGAAAGAAATTTTTAATTGCGCCTATATGCTCTCTTTAGCCTAATATGGAGGAGATGTTGTCATGTGATGTAAACATTAGTAGACTTTGGGTTTTGACAACCCACGGTTTTTCCACGGTATTCTTAACCCATGAATTTTTCCATAGTTTTCTTCTCTAATCAGTAACCAACATGGTTCCATCTTAACTCTCGATCTATCAAGAGCTCAGTGGGGTCAATCTCTTGAGATGCAAACCTTTCCTTAAGTTTTGCGCTAGAAAATAGGTTTGTACCTTGAGAGATTTGATCCCTCTCAGTGCTTGATAGATCTAAAGTTTAGATGGATATAGGTTTCTTTCAGTCATGCAAGGTCACACAATATTTGTTGAACATAAAATTATTTTGATCATTTTAAATATACTAAATATGTCTAAGATTAATCTAATCATTTTAATTCTAAATTTACTTAGTTACCTCAGTTTGTTGAGATGATAGAGACTGTTATGAACTTGAATGAAGAAAAATGATGAAATAAAAAATTTGAATGTAAAGTGACAGTGTAACCATGTTAAATGATAGAAAATTGGGAATAATAAGAATATATTCAATTACTAATGGTCTTCATTATGATCAATCTCAAATTATTCTCTTCTAATGTTCTTATTATCACACTTGTTAGTTTTTCCATCTTTTCATAATGATCATATGAAAATGACAGTTGAAATCGTAGGTCATTCAAATATTTAACTCAGACTATATAGTAAATGTTATATCTCGTCTCTCAAGCTTTCTAATATTAATAGTAGCTTTCTCTAAATTCAGTAATTAACATTTATGGAGTGTTAAACCCCAAGTATATTTCAATGGTAGTTGTTTTCTGTTACCTCATTTCAATGCAAAGTGACTAACAATGTTAAATGATGGAAAATGGGAATAATAAGAATGTATTCAATTGCAAACAGTTTGCAGTTTCAAGAAGAAAACATTAGGTAAGTGAACATTTTATTTAAGATGAAAATTCAAGTATTTTATTTGTGGTTGAATTACTATAACACAAAAATCAATGCAAATTGTCAATAATTATTTTGTTCCTACACTAGAATCAATGCACATTTTTATTCTAATTACTTTGAAATTAATGTACATCATACATGTAGCAACATCAAATAAGAAATCAACGTCTGCGCTGAAATCAATGCATCAAGTGCAAGCGATCAAATAGGTTAGAAATGAACATCTCTTTGAAATCAATCCATCTAGTGCAAGCAATCTATTAGAATTAGAAATCAACATCTACATTGAAGTCAATGCATCTAATGTAAGAATTCAAATAGGATTAGAAATCAAAAAATACACTAAAATAAATTCATCGAGTGCAATCAAAAGAATAGGATTAGGAATCAATATCTACATTGAAGTCAATGCATCTATTAGGTGAAAAACCAAAATATTCATGACTTTCTAAATGCTACTTCTTTTACTTATTTGTAAAAGCATTATTTCCTCTTTCTCTATGGTTCATAGTGTTCAATATTATATAATAATATACAATATATTGACTTTGTATGTCTCTTTATTCTTCCCTCTCTCCTACCCCCTCCATATTTGTGCCTATCTCCCTTCTTATCTCCTTCTCTCTCTCCCCCTCCCTTTCTCCCCCATCTCTCTCTATCTCTCTTCACCTCTCCCTTCTTCTATATCTCTCCCCCTGCCATCTATATCTCTACCTCCCTCACTCCATTCCTTTTTGTCTTTCTATCCCCCACCCCCCAAAAAAAGAAACACACGCTCTCTCTCCATATCTAGCTATATCTCTCTTCCTTCCTCCCTCCCTCCCTTTGTCTCTCTCTTCTTCTCTCTCTCCCCCTTTGATCTACATCTCTATCTCTCTATGCCTCTTCTCCTTTATCTCTCTATCTCAACCCCCAAACAAACACTCTCTCTCTTCATATGTGTCTCTCTTTCCTTCCCTCTCTCTATTCCCCTTCTCTCTTTCTCTCTTCCCCTTCCCTCTCTTTCTCTCTCTCTCTCTCTATATATATATATACATGTCTTTCTTATTTCCTCCCTCTCTCCTCCTCTCTCAAGTCATCTCTTTCTTCCTCACTCTCTCTCCCTTACTCTCCCACCTCCCTCTATATCTTACCTCATCTCTTTCTCTCTCTCTTTGCAATCTAAATTTGTCACTATCTCCTTCTCTCTCTCTCTCTCTTCCCTTTCTCTACCTCTCTCTCTCTCTCCTCTCCTCTCTCTCTTTTCCCCTCTCCTCTCTCCCTCACTCTCTCTCCATATCACCTTTGTCACTCCCCCTCTCTCTCTCCACCTCTATCTCTCTATGTCTTTCTTCTTCCCTCCCTCTCTCTCCCCTGCTCTATCTTCCTTCCTCTCTCTCCCTCTATCCCCCACATCTCTCGCTCCACCCTATAACTTTGTCCCTCCCTCTCTCCTCTCTCCCCCTCAATCTCTCTCTCCCTGTATCCATATGATAAAAAATTAT
>APFE031285995.1:81549-102704 GCA_000404065.3 Pinus taeda | reverse complement strand
AAGGAATTTCATATGATAAAATCGAATCGACTAGTCCATTAAGATGATGATTCGTATTCCTGAAGGCCTTACCATTTTCTGAATTCCATATCATAATCAGCGGGCGGATTGCCGTTAAGGTTTGTGAACGTTTCCACTGTACTGTTATTGGTGTGGTAACCGGCGGCAGAATCAGAGGCCATGACAAGCGATTCTCTCAAGATCTGAGCTTCTGCTTCACGTCTTTCCTTTTCCAACTGTGTCTTGTGCCTCGTGACGGCCAAGGCCTTGTACCCATATGGAGAAGTAGGTTTGGCTTCTTGTTTGGGTGCATGCGTCGAGGGATCGAGTCCCATCATGAACGAACGCTTCTTCAATTTTGTATTCCAAAAATTCTTGATTTCGTTATCTGTTCTCTGCGGGAGCTGTGAGGCTATCGGAGACCATCTGCAACATAATCAAAATAAATAAATGTTTGGAAGATGTAGATTTTCACAGGAACTTTTTGGTGATGAATTAGGTTAAAGTTTAAAGTTGTTTCAATTTTTTCAAGTAAACACAGAAGAATTTCAGATATTTACAAAAGTTATCTACATCTTCTTATAAAAAGTTATCTATTTTTTATGAAATATTCATCCTTTTGTATGTTTGATCACCTGTTTCCTACAATTGCCTGCAACTGAATAATACTCCACTCTTCTTCTCGCGTAAAGGAACCTCGCTTGATATCAGGTCTCAGATAATTTGTCCAACGCAGTCGGCAGCTCTTGCCGCAACGCAGAAGTCCTACATATATACATTTACAAACAGATTTTACCTATTCACAAGTAAATATTATAACATATTGATAAACTTTCCCTTTCTATATTAAAAATAAAGAATAAATGAAAAAAATCAGCGATGATTTTATACATGTATATATACACATTTCACAAGCGTGAGCATATATATATATTCACACAAATTAGAATTTATCATTTGTAAATATAATTTTTATTGAAGTGAATTTTATCTATATATAATATGTTATAGGATAGACCTATAATCTGAACTGTCATGGCAGGTTTCTTAAATTGAACTGACAAACATAACAAAACACAGAAGTTTCATATATTTCATTCTATACCCATAAAAATAAATACAAATTAGAATTTATCATTTGTAAATAAATTTTTTATTGAAGTGAATTTTATCTATATATAATATGTTATAGGATAGACCTATAATCCGAACTGTCATAGCAGGTTTCTTAAATTGAACTCACAAACATAACAAAACACAGAAGTTTCATATATTTCATTCTATACCGATAAAAATAAATACAAAAATAGAATATTTACATAGAAAAATGAAGTGTGTGCACTGCATAAAGTGTTTGCAGTGTTTATATAAATATATAATACAGACCAGCAAGCTCCGGGAGAGCGCGCCAATTCTCATGCCCATTCTTCTCAATGTAACTGAGGAGAATTCTGTCCTCTTCAGGACTCCATGGCCCCTTCTTTAACCCCTTTTTGTCACAGCATGGAGCTCTACCCATGTTGCACTTCTCGCTGGAGCCTGAAGCCTGCAGCTTGAAATATCAGCTAAAGCGTGTTTGTATTCTGAAAGCTGCAGAAATAATTCCTCCCGAGTGGTTTATAGTGATCTCAAAGTCCTTCAGATGGCTTAGTGACAAGAGGGAAGCAACAGTATTAAATGGTCCCGACTTCAAAATAGTTGAGATGTAAGTTCACTATCATGAGAAAACGATAAAAGTCCGGTGTAAGGTCGTTGTTATGAGATTCCAGTAAAAGTTCAACAAAGATTTAGCCTTTTTCATGCTTTGACAAAAGAAATAAGAGACGTTTTACTAAAGTTTGGTTAATTTCTTTTTTAAGGGCGGAATTGTATGAAATAATTGAAGGTTTTGAATTTCTTGAATAAAATCTGTATTTTCAGTATGTTTGATGTTAAATTATGTCGATACGTGATAAGCAGCTAATTAAATGTTATAATGATGGATGTGTTGCCGGGTGTCTGTTAGTGGGCTAGTCTATAAACTAGCCACAACAACAGAAATATAAATTCAAGTATGCAGAAAATTTTGAAAATTCTAGTGATAGTTGTCAAATTTCAAAAGTGTCAGTATTTCATCATCAAAAAAATCAATTTAGACATTACCACACTAGAATTTCTTGAAAATTCACGTAATTCCAACTAAAAATTAGCAGTGCACCCAAAACTGTGGCTCGGTGGACAACGCATCTGTTAGTGGATCCAAAGTAATTTATTGATTTCACAGAGAATTAAATGTTATACGTACAGAGAATGTGTACTGTTAAATCCAAAGTTGCATTATTGGATCTACGCATACGGACACACGTCAACATGAAGTGTAACCATGTGGTTATTGCTCGTGGCCTTTCTCCTGCCCGTCGTAGCATGACGACGATCAAACCACAAAATCTCGTTTACATCGTACGTTGAAAAATCAGTCAGTGCAGTCAGGACTCAGTGTGGGCGATTGGCTGTGTTAACAAGCACGGCAACATTCACATGGCCAGACTAGGCCAAACTCCATCCCTCTGTGGATTATTATACCCGTACTCATCACTGTTCCTCGTTTCTTTTAATCTACAATACCATCCTTACATATTAACAACAGACGTAATTACCGATGGCTCCGGCTTTCCCTTCTACCTATATTTTTAAGGAGTTGTCTATAATGCGACTTTTTGGAGATTCCGGTGACGGAATCCGGCGGAAGAAATGAGGTTAAATCTTGATTTTTAGCAGTTAAAATGGGTTTTTAACTGCATATTTGGATTCAGCGCCCTGAAAAACCCCTGAGAGCCATTGATTGTGCAGAAAATAGCTATCAAACTTGGGATTCCAATGAATTCTTGCCGGATTTTGATCGTAAAAAACCGCCAGAAAAGCTTTCAAAAAGTCGCGTTATAGACTACTGCTATTTTTAATAATATTATCATGCTGGAACATGCAGGGCCATATGTTTACGAGGTGGGCTTTCTGGCTATTTATTCCAGGCTGGCGTGACGGTTTCACAGGATACTGATGGGGAAATACGGGTTAAATTTTATCGGTATTTAGCAGTTTTTATTTTATTTAATCTATATACATTACAAAGTAAAAAATCAGCATTTGTGTGTTTATTCAATTTTAAAAATTTATTGTAAATTTTGAATATAGGCATGGTTTAACTATTAAAATGTTTTGGAAGACCTAACAATTCTTGGTGCCGCAAGGAAAATTTTAAGGATGGAAAATTTTCTTGAAGTTTAGAAACATTGGCGAATCTCACTAATCCCTAATATGCAAACTATAAATTTTTCAATGATATATTTGTAAAATTATTCAAATTTATAATGATTTATCATATAGGCACTATATAATGTTGGCGATTTTTAAGGTAAAATAATTTTATATTCTAAAATTTGGGCGAATCATCTTTTATGAAAATTGGAAATTGGCGAATCGTTTTTTGGAAAAATCATGGAAAATTAGCCCACTGGGCGAACATTAGCCCCTAAAATTTTCCATTTGGTGGACCTAAAATTTTTGGTAAATTTGCCAATTTGTTATTTGAAATGTATTTTTATTAAATTTACAACCAAAAACCACCCTTAAGCATTAGGATTCAGAATTCACTATTCATATTTGTGATTTTAAAAAGCCTTTGCTAAATTATGAGCAATTTCAGTGAAAAATGTGAAAAATATGCTGAGAAAAGCTTCAAAAGGTCTAAGTAGTAAAAATTATATATATATTATATATATATTGCCTATGAAAATTAATGGCCTTCATTAGATCAAATCAAAGGACTTCACATTTTTGGAGAGATGAATTTGTTGCAATGCGATTAAGGTAGTTGATTTTTAATTAAAACTAATGGCCTTGACCAAAGGTATCACGTGGGGATCACTTGGGAAATGTGAAGACCTTTTATTTCGTGTGTTAAAGGAACTTGGTTTGACCTGATCACATAGGACTAAAGCCATCTCTTGGGAATCTTATCCTAATTCAATTGCTTGGTAAAATGTGTGAGCATAGTTTTCAACTTTGAAGCATTGACAATAATAGTACTTAAATTTGTGAAGATCGTTTTTCCAAATTTTCTATGCAAGTCTATTTGGTCTACTAGATGTATTTTTTTAAATCTATAGTGAACTTGGCTACCCTGCAATCTTTTGTAGTTTTGATGGTTTGATCTTTGGGTTCCAAAACTACCATGTTCAACAATCCCTTCTCATGATCCAAAATAGACAATAACCTTTTTTGTGAATAACCTTAACATTGCTTCCATAATTTTGTATAGGGATATTGTTCCATCTTTGGATTCTTGTTCTTGATTTCCATAAATTGTGAATATATGTTGTCTTTCTTGTCTGTTGTTGAAGGTGACATGAAAGAAGATGATGTCTCTTAAACCAACATAGTTGTTTTCAAGAGTTAATAGTTGAACTCAGACTCATTTGTTATAGTTTCCTCTATGCTTCAAATTAAAACTAAGACCTCCTCTTCTTCAACTCTTAGATTTTTCTATCCTTTCCTCCTCATCCTCTATTTATAAAAATGGGAAGGACTATGGTTTCTTTGCAAATCCTCTCTTGAGCACTTTTTCATTTGACTGTGGAGTATCTAGAATAGTTTGTTGTGAAGTTTGGTTTGCCATCTAGCTAGCCTTAGTAGTTTTCACTGGATCTTGCTCCCAAACATATATGTTTGCATACTATTCAATGTCTATTTGGGAACATGTTGTAAAGGGAATATCCCTACTTTACTCTTCTTTCTAATATGGCCGTGTGAGGATCATATTGCCATGCTTCTCCTTAAGGGAATTTCATCTATTTTAGCATTTCCTCAACCTCATATAATGCTACTCCGATGTTAATAAAGAAAGGTCAAACTTCTTTCTTCAATTTGAACATAGTTGGATGCTTATTTGACACAAAATAAATGTGGTTTAAGTTGAGGTTCTATTTGATAAAATCAAATGGAAACTTTACTCATATGTAAGAAAATTAGAAGCTTGTAGCAAGGTAATTCACAACCATAGATTTTGATCTCTATAAAATCTCTAAAAATCGACCTTCCACTCTAGTATCTAGGATGAGTTATAAAGTATTTTTAATTTCTAGAAACATTCTAGGAGGAAGCTCATCAAATAATAAATTTTATATGACTAACAAAAACTTATTGACAAAGTCAAGAAAACCTAAATTTTGGGGATGATTTCTCACCATTGGAGTATAATGAATCAAAACTAAAATTGTCATTTTGATATTGAGTATGGAGATGAATAAATATATAAAAGGACTAACTGATACCTAAAAGACTTAATGAGACCATAATGGGTTAATTGGACATTAATGACATCATCCAAATACTATATGAATTGGAATCTCATAAATGACTTTTTGGGTGGTGAAAGAGAAGTTAGAAACCCTAATGCAATATCATAGACAGGTTTGTCATCATCATATCCTAATAAGAAATTGATCCACGTGGATATTGATGGCCACCCGCCTATTCCACTTAGATCCTCACCATTGTTTCTTTCAATTTTTTAGTTTCCTTAATTGTAGCACAATTTACTATTTTTGGCAGTATTTTAGGTCTTGAACTTCCAGAGTTGTTTTGAGTCCCTAAACAATGTTTCTTTGGGAAATTAAATAGGCGTTTGCCATGGAAATCGCATTGAAAGTTGTATTCATTGGAGAGATCTTTCCAACAAGGTATCATACGCGATGGAGATAATATGACCAAGTTACAACCCTAGGAAGTTGGCTGCCCAACTAACCCCAACAGGGCCCATAAACTCTTGGTGTTACATCTCTTCGAGTTAGGGTTTTGGTTGTTTAGGGTTTTCTCTTATCATTCAATAATAAAAATTCCCTTGAGCCTCATTGTAACTCAGCTCAAAGGCATGTAGTCACCACATCTCTTCTCATAGATAAGCTTCCATCGCCTGAGCTATCTTATTTCCATTCTGTTTGTAAGCATAGTTCAATATTTTTTTATTAATGAAATGAAGTGTTTTTTCGTTGCATCTCTGTGTTTATGATTATATGTGTAAGTTATAGCGCTCCTATTTATGTTTAGATTAGTGTTATTAGAGCGGTCTTCTCTTTCTCAGTTTTTCTTTGCATGTTCCCAACGAGGTCAGGATAGAAGGAGTTAGGGCTTGATCTAGTTGAACCATTGCAGGATTGGCCTCGCAAAACTCGGCGAACTCCCATGGTGGAAGAAAAGAAAGACGAGGGGGCAGGAGATCCTTTCAAAATGTTGCTTGAGGAAGCCCTTGAGCAATAGAGGGATGCAATGATGGATAATTTTGCCTAGATCCTTCAACAACTACCCACAAGCAATGCATCTTCATCTTGCCACCACTCTGGAGGTGCTACTCCTTTTAAGATACAAGTTAACTTCGATATTCCCATATTTGACATCCTGATAGATGGAGATGCCATAGATAAATGATTAAATCTGTTGGAAGAATATTTTTTAGTTCATGACTTTTCTAATTGGGAAAAAATTACTTTTGCACTTCTTAAATCCACCCCACACATCAAGGATTGGTGGGAAACCTACTGTGAACAAAAGGACGAGAGTGAACCCTCGCTGTTCTCAGCTGTACCCACTTGGAATTATTTCTGAGACGTAATGAAGGAACAATATTACCCTATCAGGAGCTATGAAGATAAATACATAAAGTGGACCACGCTACGGCAGGAAAGGGACCAAGATGTGCCAGAGTTCACAAATAATTTCCATACCCTTTGCACGAAGTTGGGTATCAAGGATACTGAGTGAAATTTGGTGCTTAAGTATCAAAGTTTTCTACACAAGTACATCTAGGATAAGATGGTGTTCCTAGACATCTCCTCGCTCGGCACAATGTATCGGTACATTGTAAAGATTGAGCATAAGTTTAAACAGAAGAAGTGAGACTTTGGATCTACAAATCCAAAGAAAGGAAAAGGCACCCCCAAACCATAGAACAAAAGACCAAGCCATGGCAGGGCTACCCAGGACAACCCGCCGAAGCCGCAAGAAAAGAACAACACAATGAAGATGAATAAGGACACGAGAAAATGGTGTGAGTCCCATAAGAGCTCCACTCACAATATAGGTGAGTGTTCGGCCAAGCAGTCACTGGTGGCCAAGATGAAGGCTTCCAAATTAGACGTAGGTTTTGAATTTGAATTAGAACCTGATAAAGGAATTGACAAAGGGAAGTAGACCATTGATTCACAACCCAGTGCCACCGTGGCCACTGTTATCACTGTAGGAAACTCTTCTAGGTTGCAGCTCGGAGATGCCTGGTAACATATAATCTTCAATATTGTTCTCTAAACTACTGGAATGGATGATGGTTTGGATCAAGTTAGATAACCATTTCAGCTCTATTCTCACTCAAGACATGCATGAACACCCCCAACAACATAAGGCTTTAGACCACTAATGCTCAATAGTTTGTAGATTTAATGGATAGATGGAGAATACTGACTATACTAGCAGATTGCATACATGAACATATGTGAATGGCTAGCTACAGGAAACAAATGAACTTACTGATTGTACTGGCAGATGCATATATAATAACACATATAAATGGCTATCTACAGGTAGCAAAGAAGCTTGCAACTCTAATATATCGAAGTAGAGATAAGATGACAGTTATCCGGCCTCAGACAAACAAAAAACATCAACAAAACGTTCAAGTGCAAGCATAGAACAACAAAGAGAATGGACATTGAACATATAATGGCAAAAGAAGCTTATATTGCTGGAATGAATATGAGAAGCTTGAATGAACAGAGGAGCAAAAATCTCTAAAAGGTGAACCCTTGTTACATCTAGTTTTCTGCCTTTTATAGGCCCTTTACAATGCTCCTGAGCTCTTTAGAAGGCTCACAGTCTTAACCTTGTCTGGTCTATCTCTTAACCATTTGATTCCCTCAATATGCAGGCATGGCTCAGAGGTTTTTCTCTTTCTAACAGAGGAATAACTGCATTTAGATATTTTGGGTGCACTAGTATGGAGCTTTCTCTTGACAGAGATGCCCACAATCTCTTCTGTTGATTTCGGTTGTGTGGCATTGTGCTGCTCCATGATGTATTTGATTCAGGCTATGTTGTGTTGTAGATGCCCATGATATTTCAGTTTCGGGCTAGTTGGGCATGCTTTGTTGCACTGTAGATGCCTCTCGGCCTCGGTTTCTCTTCAAGCTATTTAATAATGAGTGTTTTCTGTTATCAACTAAAAGTACAGCCATATTGCAAAATCCCACCATTCCCTGTCCTTTTCGGACTTCAAAAAGTCCTCAAAGATGGTTTATGTCCTCTCGGGTCCGTCCTTGTTGCTGTCGCAAGTCACAAAGAAGCTTGCCCTATGTATTTTCCTCGCATTGTGAAATATGCATAAAATACTTAAAAACCGTGAAAAATCGCCCTTTTCAGACTTCAAAAATGATTAATTTCCCTTCTCGGACCCTTTGGTTTCACAGATGCTATATTGTGATGTGATCTGATCGTAATGATTTGGGCCATCGATCTGCATGCGCGATCGACAATCCTCGTTTAATTACCAATCAACATTGCCATCGTCCCATGGTTTGCGTCGATTTGCCTTCGCCATTGTGACCCACCGATTTGATCATCAGTGGTTGCTGATCGGTCGTGTCCACTGCTGATTGCCATTGCCTGCCTACATTGATTAGATCCACCGATTAGATGTGGGTCGCTGATCGGCTAGATCTAACAGCTGCTGTGCAACCACTATTTAAGCCTGCGCCTGTGGATTTTTTCATGGTTTTAGAGTGATTCAGGCCTCTTGATAGTGTATTTCCGCTCTTCTGAGGGCTTTCCTCTTGCACGGATTTTGATCGATGGATGAATTTAGCACTTACAAAGGATCGAAGAGCATTAATGGATCCATTGGCATGATTTTTAAGCACACTTGGAGACTTTGGGGCATTTTTGGATCCATTTTTGTGTTGTTTGCCTCCAAGGCTAACATTGGCTCCTTTCGGGGATGAAAACCTCCCTGTGAGGTTTCAAGGATCTCAGATCAATGCCTTTCCTATAAAACACAAAAATTAAATCTTCCTTCTAGTGTTCCATTGGGCATGGAGTACACTTTGTAATGAAATAAAAACTTGGAAAAACATATTTACAATAACAAGGCCTTAAAGCCTTAAACGAAATAAAGTTTCAAGAATCGCCCATTTACTGGGCTGTCAAAAGTACCTTCTCCTTCTAGACTATGCAGAATGAATGTATTTCTCTACTGCGCTTGAGCGATGACAAAAGGACTTGTCCATAAGGAGTCAAACTTGCCATGATTTCCTCTCTTTTCCTTAAATGCATCCCATTTAAGAACCTAGTCACCAACTTAGAAATTGTCCACTTTTGCTTTCCTGTCAAAGGTTTCTTTGATTTTCTTCTAATGAGCCTTTGAATTCTCAATTAGCTGCTCTTTGATCTCCTGTAGTTCAACCAGGTTATTCATTCTTCTTACCATATCATTTTCTTCATCTTGTTCTTCTTGCAAGAACTTAGCCACATGGAGAATCAGCTGGATGGGGAAAACAACATCAGCACCATAAACCAGTTTCAATGGAAAATTCCCTATGGATTTTTTAATGGTAACTCAGTCAGCTCATAGAGAAAACTTCAGCTTGGAATCCTAGCTCTTTTTGTTGTCCTTTAACAACTTTTTGATTACCCTTACCAGGCTCTTGTCAGATGATTATGCCAGGCCATTGCCTTGGGGATAATATGAGGTAGAATGCACCACTTGAATGCCCATGGATTCAGTCATGTCCATCAATTATTTTGCCTTAAACACTGCTGCATTATCAATGACTATTTTGGTTGGGAAGCAGTCCAAATCTAGTGAAAATATTCTCATTCAAGAACCTTATGACAACTTGATGATTGGAATTTTTAGAGGGTATAGCCTCAATCCACTTGGTAAAATAATCAGTAGCTACTAAGATCCATTTGTGTTGGCCACTGGAATGTGGGTTGATCTCACCTATAAAGTCCAAGCCCCATTGCTGGAAGGGACCATTGACATGTATTGGCTTTAAGGGCAAAGATTTTAGCTATTGTCTTCCTGCAAATCACTGAAATTTGTCACAAGCTTTTACAAAAGAAAACACATCAGAGAACAAAGTAGGCCAATAATATACAACCCTTAAGATTTTTTGAGCTGTGGTTTTCCAATAATGATGCCCTCCACAGATGTTAGAATGAAACTAATGTATGACCTCCAGAGATTGTTCTTTATCTAGACACCTCAAGAGGATTCCTGATGGGTCTTTCCAATAAAGAAGATTTTCATTGATGTAGAACTTGGCTTATCTAAGTTTAATGGCACGAGCTTGACTTGAGCTAAGTTTTTGAGGGACTTCTAGTTTTTTCAAAAAATGAACTATGCTGTAATACCATTCACATGTGACTAGATTTTTAGTCAAAGACTGATCCTGTTTTTACTCTTTTGTTGCTCCCTCTTCCTGTTCATAATCTGAATTTAGATCCATGGAATTTATATCTAACAAGCTGCAATTTTCTTCAGCCATAAGATTAGCCAAGTCCTGGCCTTTGACAAGCTTAGTGGGCTTCACCTCTATGTTAAAATCAATGAATTTTGTAATCCATTTAGCTCTCTTCCCATCAATATCTGGCTGAGTTAAGACATCCTTTACTGAGGCTGAAGGTACATATGCAACTACTTTGGAATTCAGAATATAAATTCTGAATGCCTTTAAAGACTTTATGAGAGCATAAGCTTGTTTTTCGATAAGGTCATACTTTAGTTTAGCATCCCTTAAGGTTTTGCTAAAAAAGGCCACAGGGTGCTCTATGCCTTCATCATTTTTCTACAACAGAACTGACGCAAGTGTATCATAAGAGGAAAAAGAGAAGATACAAAACTCCTTAGTGTAATCTAGGCTTATTAAAGTGGGAGCTTCCATGATAGCTTGCTTGATGGCTTCAAAAGAGCTTCTTGAAGCATTTGTCCATTTTATTTTTGCTCCTTTCTTCAGCATGGAAGTGATGTGTTTTACAAGCTTTGCAAATTTTGGAATGAACCTCCTTATGAAGTTAATCTTACCTAGGAAGGATTGAATGTCCCTTTTTGACCTTGGGATGGACAATGTCTGAATGGCTTGAACCCTGGCTAGATCAATCTTCACATCTTCAGCAAAAACAATATTTCCTAGAAGTTTGCCTTCTTTTAGAGCAAATTGTGACTTCTTTGGGTTGACTAAAATTCCAAACTGTCTGCACTTCAGAAAGACTTTCTTCAAATGTTGTAAATGATCTTTGTGGCTGTTGGAGAAGACTGTTATGTCATCAAGATAAATAAGGACAAACTTGTCCTTCTCTCCCACAAAGGCTATGTCCATGGCCTTCTAAAAGGTAGCCCCAACGTTCATCAGTTCGAAAGGCATCTTGGAGTACATGAAAGTGCCCCAAGGAGTAGTGAAGGTGGTGTTTTCCTGATCTTCAGGATGTACAATAATCTGATTGTAGCCTGAAAATCCATCTAGGAAAGACATGACTCTAGCCCCTGAAACTCTTTGCAGCGAGTGTTCCATATTTTCTTTCTTACTACCTCAAGGTTAGCTATCCATTTTGAATACCTTAGGGGCACTATAATTTTGGCATCCAATAGCTTCTTGATCTCTTTCTCAATCAAAGGCAATAAGAGAGGGCTGATAGGTATTAGCTTTTGCTTAAAAGGGGTGGTATTCTTTTCCAATGGGATCTTATGCTTAATGATGTTTGCATCATAGGTTTTAATATCGCTATATTCCCAAGCAAAAATGTCACTGAATTGCCTCATAAGGGTGCAATGCTTGGAATTCTGGGCAGAGGATAAATGAGAGGATAGATTAATGAATTTAGGGCGGGCTGGGCTCCCTATATTATGTTTACGAACAACGGATTCATTTTCTGTTTCGACGGGCTTATATGGCACATCGTTTTGGTCTAAATGCTTCTCTAGAGGAACCAATCTTTTTGGTATGTGATTGCTAGGCAGCTGGACGATGCTTTCTCGATCGATCTCATTTTTTAGCTTGGATTGGCTGCCTTCTTCTTGGGTTTCATATTCTTGGTTGATGTGTGTTTCAGCGAATTCCTCCATGACTTGCAAAAACCTGTTAATTTACTCATCATCTTCAAAACCTTTTCAATATTTGACACTGTCAGGCAGAGACGGTTTGTATTTTACTTGAAATTCTTATGTTAATTTAGGAGGCAAGGGAGTTGGCAAGATGATTCTTCATTCTTGGAATGTAAGAAATGCCGAAATTATCAAAAGAGTCCTTGAGCCTCCATACCTCATCTTTGTAAGCCTTTAGCCTAGGATGCTTCGCTTGGAATGTCTTGTTCACCTGCTGAATAATGAGGTCTGCATCTCCAAACACTCTTAGATCTTTGATGCCCATTTCTTTAGCAATGCTTAAGCCCATAATTAGAGCTTTGTATTCTGTGATGTTGTTGGTGACCTGAAAGGTTAATTTGCAAGATAAATGTATGTATTCATGTGTTGGGGACACAAGGACCACACCTACCCCTATAGCTTCTTTAGAGAAAGCCCCATCAAAAAATATCTCCCAAATCTATGGGTTTTCTGCCTTTGCGATCTGGCAAACGGGTTTCTTGAGCTGCGTGGAGGTCAACTGAGATTCTTCAATATGAAGGATACAAGCTCCAAAACCAGTGTCGATAGCATATATGGGATGATTTGTGGTATTCTTTTCATCACTGATTATGTAAGCCAATTGCGCCTCTTTGTATAATCTCTTGCTCTCACCTCTGAAAACTGGGACAATAGCATAGGATAGATCATTTTGTAATGATCCACCTAATCTCTTGATCCAACCTCTGGAAAGTAACATGCCAAACTTGGGAGGTACATCTGCTACCACAATGTCCATCATCATGCTTTTCATAAGCAGCTGAGACAAAGTGATGGCTAGGTCCCTGATTAACCCTAGACATTTCACTTTTCTGGAGTCAAAAGAAAACAGGTCATGATAAGGTTTAGTGATGTCAAGCCCAACTCATCCATGAAAGCCTTGGGCATTATATTATGGCTGGCTCCAGTGTCCAAAAGGTAGTTGTGAAGGATTTTATCATGAATAGTCAGAGAGACATAGAATGATGGGGAGTTGTCTTCTCAATTTTCAATCATTGGGGATAACAACTAGCTTGTCATCTTGTAGATTTACATAATCAGTGGAGGCTTGGATGGCTTTAGGTTCAAGGACCTCGAGGATGGATCTTTTGAAGGACTCATTTTCCACTAATTCAATTAGAGGCATATGTATTCTTAGCTTATGAATTTCTGATTGAAAACTGAAAGGGGAAGGAGACTTTTCAAGGCCTCTTACCTCATGAGTTGGAGCTTTGAGGGTGATGGGATCAACTGCTGGCTATTTCTACTTATTAGCTTGCTGTAATGCAGGGGCAGTAGTTCTTTGAACAAGAGTTTCCTTGGCATTATTCAAATAACCACAGATTATATCTTTGCTGATCTACAACTTGTAGAATAGCTTCACCATCCCATTCTTGGCTGATCTAGTCATTGCATAATGACTTTTCATATGTAGCCGAGGTCAAAAAGGAAGCATTGCCTTTGTCTTCTAAACAATGAATGTCATCATCTTCTTCGAACTACTCTTCTTCCATGACTGCATTCTGAAAAGGATCCTTCACCCTTTGGTCTTCATTTGTATTTTTGTTTCTTTGCAAAATCTGCAACTGCTCATTCGTTCTTCTATATGGATTTGGATTTGGATTTCTTGGGGCAAGGGTATTAAGCATTCTTCCTTTCCCTGGTTGCTGCTCAACCTTCAATTTAGATATTTCAGAGGCTAACGACTCGATCATTTTGGTCATTTTATCTATCTTAGGATCAGAGGATGATGAAGACTTGCCCCTCTATCTTCTTCTATCAACATTTCCCTTGAGTTTCTCTGCAGCCATGATGTTGGATTCCACTTCCAAGGCTATATCCTGCATGTCAGCCAAAGTAGTGCAACGCCTCTCTCTTAATAGTAGGCAGAAATCGGAATCAAAAGCACTGTCATAGGTGAGTTTAGTAGAGGTAGTAGTGGGTTTTAATTCAGCTGGTATCTTGTTGTACATACGTTTAAACCTCTTATTAAAATCAGACAACGACTCACCATTTTCTCTCTTTAAGTTGCCAAACTTAGTTTGGTAGTAGAGGAGATCCCTCTTATCCCCCCAATGCTTTAGGAATGCATCATCTAAAGCTTCAATGTTTGCTATAGATCTTGGGGCTAGTTCTCTGAACCATTTTCTAGCCTCTCCATCTAGGCTTTGGACAAAGACTCTCATCCATACATCATCTTCAGTAATGTCCAGATTATCGGCATAGCTGTAGAATGACTCAAGATGTTCTTCAGCAGTAACACCTTTGGTTCCAATGAACTTAGGCCTATATTTCTGAAATCTCCAGTAGGCATGGCATTCAAAGGAGTGGGGAGTATTAGAGGTCCGTACCTAGCAGCTATGATTCTTTCCATTTTGGTAGGTGCTTGTGGACCTGCCATAGCTGTGGTAGCTAAAAGAGTATTGGCAGTCTGAATGATAGAGGGCTGAGGAGTGACTGACAGGACTAAAGGAGTATGATGGATAGGAGGTGAGGTTTCCTTTGGGATTAAAGAAAAAGGAGAACCTAAAGAATAAGGAGCTTTATGAATTTCTGAGAGTTTTTCTTCACTGCTAGTATTAGAATCTATACTCTCAACATGTATTTGCTCTATTACAAGATTTTCTTGAAGAGATATAGAACATTGTTTAGGTTTACCTGAACTTGATGCTCCTTTTTGCAATGTCTTTCTTTCTTTGAAGGTATTTCCAGGGTCAGGTATTGGATCAGCTTGTGATTTCTGAGGATTTCTTTCAGTGTGCCTCACAAACTGAGCCAGAACTTTGGAGTGGAGTTGCCAAGAGGTTCGGCCTCCAGTAGAGTTGCTAGATAAATGATTACAACCAAAAATGTGCCCAGACTTTGTGTTTCATCAAAGTTGGGTCTGTGTCATTTCCTAGGGAAGTTGAGCTTTAGTTTCCTCTCCCCAGAAGCGGTGCCAATTATGTTATCACTCCAGGAAACTCTCCTAGGTTGCAGCTCGGAGATGCCTGGTAACATATAATCTTCAGTATTATTCTTTGAACTACTGGAATTGATGATGGTTTGGATCAAGTCAGATAACCATTTTAGCTCTATTCTCACTCAAGACATGCATGAACACCCCCAACAACACAAGGCTTTAGACCACTAATGCTCAATAGTTTATAGATTTAATGGATAGATGGAGAATAATGACTATACCAGCAGATTGCATATATGAACATATGTGAATGGCTAGCTGCATACAACAAATGAGTTTACTAACTATACTATCAAATGCATATACAATAACACATATAAATGGCTAGCTACAAGTAGCAAAGAAGCTTACAACTCTAATATATCGAAGCAGAGATAAGATGATAGGTATCTGGCCTCAAACACATAGAAAACATGAACAAAATGTTCAAGTGCAAGCATAGAACAACAAAGAGAATGGAAATTGAACATATGATGGAAAAAGAAGCTTATATTGCTGGAATGAATATGAGAAGCTTGAATGAACAAAGGAGCAATAATCTCCAAAAGTTGAACCCTTGTTACATCTAGTTTTCTGCCTTTTATAGGCCCTTTACAATGCTCCTGAGCTCTCTAGAAGGCTCACAGTCTTAACCATGTCTGATCTGTCCCTTAACCATTTGATTCCCTCAATAGGCAGGCATGGCTCGAAGGTTTTTCTCTTTCTGACAGAGGAATAACCACATTTAGATATTTTGGGTGTGCTAGCAAGGAGCTCTCTCTTTACAGAGATGCCCAGAATCTCTTCTGTTGATTTCGGCTGTGTCACATTGTGTTGCTCCATGATGTATTTGATTCGGGTTGTGTTGTGCTGTAGATGCCCATGATATTTTTGTTACGGGCTAGTTGGGCATGCTTTGTTGCACTGTCGATGCCTCTCGGCCTCGGTTTCCCTTCAAGCTGTTTAATAATGAGTGTTTTCTGATATCAACCGAAAGCACAACCATACTGGGAAATCCTGCCATTCCTTGTCCTTTTCAGACTTCAAAAAGTCCTCAAAGATGGTTTCTATCCTCTTGGGTCCACCCTTGTTGCCGTCGCAAGTCACAAAGAAGCCCGCCCTGTGTATTTTCCTCGCATTGTGAAATATGCATAAAACAGTTAAAAATCGTGAACAATCAGCCTTTTCAGACTTCAAAAATTATTAATTTCACTTCCTGGACCCTTTGGTTTCTCAGATGCGATATTGCAACGCGATCTGATCGTAATCACATAACGCTATATGTAAAGGCCCTGCCCCTTGGTCTCCCCAATTTACGATCGGTCGATGTGATTTGGGCTATCGATCTGCGTGCATGATCGACAATCCTTGTTTAATCGCCGATCACCATTGACATCGCCCCATGGTTTACACCGATTTGCCTTTGCTATTGTGACTCGCCGATCCGACCATTAGTGATCATTGATGGACGGTGTCTATTGCTGATTGGCATTGCCCGCCTGCGCTGATTAGATCCACTAATGCGATCCACTGATTAGATGTGGGCCGCTGATCGACTAGATTTAATAGTTGTTGTGAAACCACTGTTTAAGCCTACGCCTGTGGGTTTTTCTCATGGTTTTAGAGTGATTCAGGCCTCTCAATAGTGTATTTCCACTCTTCTAAGGGCTTTCCTCTTGCGCGGATTTTGATCGATGGATGACTTTAAGCACTTACAAAGACTCGAAGAGCATTAATGGATCCATTGGCATGATTTTTAAGCACACTTGGAGACTTTGGGGCATTTTTGGATCCATTTTTGGGCTGTTAGCCTTGGAGGCTAATAGCCACTACAAAGATCCATAAAATTGAGCCTGATGATCCAGAGGAGGGGGAATGCCTCTTCCACTATAGTTCATTGTCGATAGAGGGAGCGAAAAGAACCTCATTTCAATAGAGGCGGTGAAGTGGTTGAGCCTAAAAGCTACAACACATCCATACTTGTACATGATGCAGGAGCATGTGAATTAGAGGGAAAAATCTTCAAACATATTCCAAAAAATAAAAATAAAAATCTACAAGCAAGGGAGTGGGGTCCTTTAGCCAGCAAGTTTCATGCTTTTCTAGTTTAAGATAAATATAGAATTAAGAATAAAACCATGTTGTAATAGTCACTTTATGATAAGCTATAGTAGCTTGATGGCCTTATATCTCTATGTAAAAGGCATGCTTTTGTATGGATAAGGACCGAGAGGGCTTATCTATTATTTATAAATAAAATAACGGGATGCTCTACAGAAGATAGAGCCCAAAAACATTATCATCTACAAAAACCTCTCTCTGTTCATCTGAATTAATGACTCTCTGTTAATTGGTATTTTATGCATGTATCAGTTCTAGTTCTGTTGTTTTCCACGCTTATTAATGGTGATTCAATTTTTGTTTCCAATCAACACTTAAGCGTAGACCTGTTGGGTAGTTATCCTTCATATCAACGATTGCAGGCTCCTTGAATCGTTTTATAGAGTTTGCGACCAAACTCTATTTTACACAAAGAAATCGAAAAAAACACTTAGCCAGAGCATAGTTTCGGAACTGAAATTCTATTAGATTTGGTTCATACCCATAATGGGTCTAAACCAATATCGCATCGCAGAAGCTCATGTGGAGTGGAAGATCATTGAAGATGCCAAACTTCGATAGCGTGACACTACATGAACTGAAACATTACAGGGAGGCTTTAATAAGTTATTAGATCCGTGATTGTTATCGCATCGCAAGGTTGGAGTGGGAAGAGCCAGGCCTTCGAGGACAATGGAGTTGCTGATTGCAATCTCCGATAACACCACGTGTTATCTCATCAGAGAAGGAGCATTGAAAGGGGCCGATAGTGTATATTGCATGTAATGCAGGACTTTGAATATTACTGTGCCAATAGTGTAATTCCTTTGGAATTAACACTAAGACTGTTTATAAGCTGCGACAGTGGTTTAAAGCACCGATAGTGTATTTTGTTCCAAAGGAAAAAAATGCTCGTCGATTGTGTATTTTACATTGAAAACACAATTTTATCAATTTAAAAGCATGACAATGTTTTTGTGTAATTCCTTTGGAATTATAGTCTCAATAGAGTATAAGGACTCTGTGTAATAAAATTGTGCCAATAACAAGGGTTGGGCGATTCTGAAGAAAAACACATGTCGCTGTAGATGACTGATACGCAATTTGATGCAAAAGGAGAAGTTCAACCAGATATTGAAGAAATTGTAGCCAGATTTGAGAGGTTATCTATATCGCCTACACCCAGGCCACCATTAGTGGTATCAGAGTAGCTAGCTAACATTGGTTTGAATTTGAATCTCAGAAGTAGGAGAAGGAAAGTTACTAGGGCTTTCAGATTTGGAAGAGGATGAGGACGTGGTGGAAGAGGACGACCAGTTGCAAATGTTGAAGTAATGGAAGCTGTGCAACAGATGCAAGCTAGATTGGATGCATTAACAACAGGAAGAAACATAGATGATGGAGATGTTAGTGTTGTAGATCTGATCCAAAAGTATAAGATAATAGAAATAACCCAAGAATAACAAGATAGAAATAGATAGAAATGCTTCTTTATGGTATCAAAGCACTTTCTTGGGCACAAAAGTGGATTTTTTTTTTACTTTTTGTAGGATTTCAAGGGCGGCGAGTTTGCAGATCAGATCTGTAAGTTTTGGTTCAAGATCTGAAAAATCTGATTTCATATCTGTATTCCTTGTGAAAAAATAGCCGATTTAAAAAAAAAATCGGTCGAATCGGAGTCCAGATGAAGGAGATATCGCTGATCTAAAAATCAGTGGGGTTGCAGCTAATTTTTCAGGGCAGCGTGTTTGCGGCGCAGCTCTAGATGTCCTGGTGCATGATCTGCAAGATATAATTGCAGATTTGGAATCTTTGTGAAAAAACACCCAATTTCAAAAGAAAAATCAGGCGAATCGGAGTCCGGATGAGGGAGATATCACTGATTTAAAATCAGCACTTTTTTGAGAAATTTTGGGTGACAGCGGGAGAATAGTAGCGCAGATCTGGAATTCTAGTGACTGGATCAGGATTTCTATCACATGGGCAGATGAAGAATGGTTGTTACATTTCCAAAAATAGGTTATAATAAGGATTCTGAGCAATATTGACGAAACTGTGACAGTTTCAAATTTTCGCCAATTTTTTTGTGATGGCGTACCTAGATCAGAAATTGAAGGCCTTGTATAGATTTGATGGCTCTCATCCAGCCAAATGGCTAGCAACAATGGAGAAATATTTCAAATTGGATCACATCTATGATGATTACAATCAGCTTAAGGTGCGGATAAATTACTTGGACTATGAAATACGGCAATGGTACCTAGGGAATGAACGTGGCTATGGAAGGTTCTTGACTTGGGAAGCCTTCAAAAAAGCTCTTATGGACCAATTTGACCGGAAAATTTTTGTGGATAAGCTCACACAGACAGACACAGAGGCTAGCAAAGACTTTATTTTTACAGGAAAGAAGGAAACCAAGGAACCAAAAGGGTTATTTTTTGCTGGTATCTCTGTATTGCAGGTTCATGGATTGATTCAGAAGGAGAAAATCATTGTGTCTATCAATCCGAGTTGCAAGCAAAATCTCATAAATATCAACTTGGCAAAAAAATTGCAAATTTCAGCAAAACAAATTGAAAACACACGAGTGGATGATAATGATGTTCAAGTGTACAAGGATTTGAAGATTTCTATGGATAAGTATGTGTTGCATGGTGAATTTTATGCTTCAGAGATGGATAATATGGATGTTGTTTTGGGATATCCTTGGATGGAATCCGTGGGTACTATCAATATTAATGTGCAGAAGAAATTCCTGAAGCTATGGTATAAAAGGAAGAAAATTACATTACAGGATATTTCCATCCATAAACAGATAGAGTACATGGACGCTGAAGTAGAAGATGTTCCAGGGTCTGACATATCAGATGATGAGCAGTTGTTGGTAGACAATCAGACACAAACAGTGGCTGAAGCAGAAAAGGTTACAGGTGTTGATACATCAGAGGAGGACTCAGTGGTTGAAGTCATATTGGAAAAGAAGACACCACAACAGGCACCTCAGCAGGGTGAATTAAAGAAAAAGACATCGTGGGTTAAAGCTTCAACATATCATCACCCACATCACCCCGCAAGACAACCATCAAGATGGCAACCAGTTAGTCACAAGGACAACAACCCCCACAAGATAGATAGAGAGAAGCGAAGATCCACCTACTACACATCAACATAGAAGAGCTACCACGGTCAACTTCCATCTCAAGCGAGCGAGGCACCAGCGAGATCGAGGGTTCACCTTTCTCTTGGATGGCTAGATGCACGTGCATGGTACCAGTGGACTACTCTTTTTAGTAGATCTTATTATTTGTGTTCTTCCGATGTTTCGGGGACGAAACATGCTTAGGGGGGTGGAATGTTATATACCTAGGGGGGATAATATGGGGTATCAAGGGAGGTACCCAAGGTAATAGTGTAATAATGGGATGGGCCATAGTAATAAATAAGGTGGTTAACCCATATCATGTAAGTGACCACAAGTAGTTAGTAATAATGTAATGGGCCCATGGTATTAGTCGATGGTATGAGGGAACCATGGTAATGATCCATGGTATTGTATGTATGAGGCCTATATAGAGGCTAGAGACTCCATGTCAAGGAATAGTCAAAAACTATTGTATGAACATGCATATGGCTTGTGGCGTGTTCTCCTTCCATAAGGAGTGAATGTATGGTGTTGCCCTACCTTAAGGGTTTGATATCAATAAAGTGAAGCATTTTGTATATTCAGATCTTGTTATTCTTGGGTTTAATTGCATTATCTTATATTTCTGGGTTAGATCTATAACAAGTGGTATCAGAGCACTTTCTTGGGCAAAAAAGTGGAGAATTTTTTTTAAATTTTTGCAGGATTTCGGGGGCCTATCCCATTATTACATTATTACCTTGGGTACCTCCCTTGGTACCCCATATTATCCCCCCTAGGTATATAACATT